>PVLD010003971.1:0-133051 GCA_004027595.1 Dinomys branickii
GAAATAAATCAGCGATACATGTGCAGGCAACGTATTGTATCACTGGTGTAAGAACCCGAGGGTGGGAATATAAACTAAGAGACATGAAGGAAATCTGTTCAAAAACAAAGAACAGATGGGACGAAGGAAAGGAGAAAAGAAAAAGACAAAAATGTATGTATGTATATATGAATATACATATATGCAGGAGGGCTAACATAGTTCTACTATTGTATTATATCACTTAATGCTAGGCAATAATCGATGACGGGTTATTTGATCAATCTTGTATGTCTGTATGTGTTATCCAGAACACACACTTTGAAGATATCAATATGTAAAGCAGCAACTATTGGTGTTTTTTTTTGTTGTTGTTGTTGCTGTTGTTGTTGTTAGCCTGTTTTGTTTTTTGTCTTTGGATTTTTGGTTTTTGTGTTTTTTCTGTTGTTGAGAGGATTAATTGTCTGACTAAATTTGCATGTCTGTATATGGGTTCATACATTTATACTTCGAAGATATCAATGGATAAAGCAATAACCACTGTTGAGACCGTATCACCTTGTCTATAGATTAGTTGTGATTGTACTATTTTTTATGCTAATTGGTGTCTGTTTGTCAATATGTTTTTGTACTTTTATTTTTTTTTAATTCAAAATAAATAAATAAATAAATAAATCTTTTTTTTTTTTAATGCAACGGCTTAAACACAGGAGGCTTAACTTTAGAGAGCACATTCCCACTGGATAAATCAAAGGTACAGAATGTATTTGGAAACAGTTTTCACTTACAGTGTAGTTGGAGAAAGGCCCTAAGTCCCCAGAGAGAAAGTGCTATAGGAATAGACTCTGTTCTGGTCCCAGCCTCTTATCGCCCAGTGGACCCCAGGCAGAGCCTGCCATGCACCAGGAACCATGCTAGGTAGGTGTTGGGGCCACAGTGACCCTGCCGTGCACCCAGGGCTCCTTGGCGGGTTTGTCCTGCAGTGTGGGGGGCAGGGGAACAGCTCCTGAGGAGAAAGTGAGTCTGCACCAGCGCCAGATGCATCCCAAGACAACAAGGGGCAGAGAAGGTACTGCACAGGACGGGTGGCAGGTCCTGAGGTCTCTGCAGAGGTCAGGTAGAAGACACCTGTAGCCATAAGGGCAGTGTGGGGTGCTGGATGCAGCTAGACAGGATGCCAGTCTGTGCTTCCCTGGTCATGTCAGCATCTGCCCTCAACTCGCATGTGCCTCCCCTGGCCGAGTGCAGTCAGAACCTCAGGGTGGTGCTCTATGGTTCACTGCTAAGAGCCTGGTATCTGCTAGAAGCCCAGGTGGGAACCCCAGCAGACTTCCCAGCCCAGCCCAGAGCCCAGAGAATGGTCAATCTCTCTGAATTTCTCTGCAGATAAGAAAAGCGGAAGCACAGAGTAGAGGCTGTAACTTCTACTTGAACTCTTTGTTAGTTTGGTTTTAATTTGTGAGTTCAGAAACACATCACAAGCTACATTTCCTTTGAAATGTCATATGAGGGCCAGGGATATAGCTCAGCGGCACAAGTGCCTGCCTGGCAAGCACAAGGTCCTGAGTTCGATCCCCGGTACCAAAAAAAGAAAAAAAACCCTGAAATGTCATATGATTCAAAATTTGTATTCTATTTCCCCTCAAACACTCCATATTAATACATAGTTTTAATCTAAGTTAGAATTATTACTGACCTAAATCAAAAGTAAATTAAAAACACAAGGCCAGGTTTAGTGGTCTACACCTGTAACCCCAGCATAAGGGAGACTGAGGCAGGAGGATTGCCATGAGTTCAAGGGCAGGCCAAACTACATCATGAGACCCTGTCTCAAAAAAGAAAAGGAAAAAAACCCCACAAATAAAAGTAGTGACAATAACTGCTACTCAAGAGGCTATAGGAGGATTACAAATACAAGGCCAAGCCAAGTAACCTAGATTCTGTATAAAAATAAAATCCTTTAAAGGGCTGGGTGTGTGTGTATATATATATGTGGTTGCTTTGTTTTGTCTTATTTGAGATAGGGTCTTGATGTATAGTTGAAGCTGGCCTTGAATTCATATGTAGCCCAGGCTAGCCTCAAACTCATGGAGTCCTGCCTCAGCCTCCTGAGTGTTGGGATTACAGGTGTGTGCCACCTGCCTGGCTTGGATGGGGATATAGTTCAGTGGTAGAGTGCTTACCTAGCGTTAGTGAGGTCCTGGGTCTAATCCCCAGTACTGCAAAATAAACAACAAAAGCTCATTTTAAACAAGGACTCTGGGAAGAAGTCATAAACAGACTCTTCATAAAAGAGGGATAGAAAAATGACCAGCCTTAACAGATATCTAAATGTGCAAATTTAAAATGATGAGATACCATTTTCACTCATCAAGTAACTTGGCAGAGATTCTTTTCATAGGCTATGTCTGGTGAAACTGTAAACTGCTGTATAAACTCTCTAAAGAACAATTAGAAACTAGAAGAGATTTTTAAAAGTTTCTGTGTGTGTGTGTGTGTGTGTGTGTGTGTGTGTGTGTTACTGGGCATTAACCTCTGAACTGAGCTACATCCCCAGTGGTTTGTTTTTTGGTTTTTTCTTTTTTTAATTTTGACAAAGTGTCTTGCTAAGTCTCTTAAATTGTACAGGCTGAGTTTGAACTTTTGATCCTCCTGCCTTGGCCTCCTAGAGTGCTAGGATTACAGGCATGCACTACCACACCTGGCTTCAAGACACATTAACCTGGGGATACTACTCCCAGAATTCCATCCCAAGGAAATCTGTAGCAATGTGGTTAAAAATTGCCTACAAGGACAGTTATCGAAGGCGAATAGGTTCTATAAATGAGTGCTTGGATTCTATTACAGCAGCTATGTGGCCATCAAACCTGTGTCCAAAGAATATATAATGATGTTTGAAAATGCACAAAAATCAAAAATTTAAAAACCTAATATTATGCTTACTCAACTATTAGATGTCCAAATATGACTGAGAGGCTTCTCCCTGCTTACCTGTCCTTTGGAAAAACTGGCCTGTCATCCAGATAAGTCAAGTGTTTCAGTCGCACAGTGACTGTCCTTCGGTAATTAGGAATTCGCTTAATAACTGGGTTTCCTATGAGGTTCAGCACACGCTGGAAAGCAAACAAGCACAGCCAAACTAATAACTGAGAAAAGATGGGGTTAACATATACATGCTAGGTCCAGTCCAGCTCATGTGCAGAACTCAATGCAACTCGGCACAATATGTGTTCTTGAGCAAAATGAAAGAGAAAGGATCCCATTCTGGTGCACTGATTAGAGACATCAGAAGGTTTTGTTGCTCTGGTGCCATTGGAACTGTCCAGGTCATTGAGCTGCCTTCTCTACTTGAGCTTCAGAGCTCAGACCTCAGCATCCTTCCTGAACAATACTGGGAGACATTTCCTGAGCCTTTGTCCAAGTGTGGTGATTCTATTTGTTTTTGTTTTTTTTCCAGCCATTATTTTTTTAATCTTATTAGTTTTTGCCCAATCTTTTGTACTAAAGTGCATCTCAATCTAACTGATGGTTTTCTTTCCTTCCCAGCTAGGGCCTATTTAAGAAGACATTGACAGTGGTGACAGATAAGGAGTAGGGACTGAGGGAAAGAATAGAAAATGTCCTTATTCACTGTGAGCACTGTGGCACAGAGGGTCTTTCTCATGGGGTTTGAGGTGAGATCAGGAAAGAGGAAGGCCCAGCAGTGGCCTGGTATCCTCCCCCATCTGCAAATGCCAACTTCCTCACTTGCCCAAAGAAACTCTAAAGAAGGTAAATGGTTTAAGAGTGAATAAATCATTTTAAATGTGTATGGCCATTAAATACTTTTCATGTGTAAGCCGGGCATGGTGGTGCACACCTGTAATCTCAGTACTCAGTGGCAACTTTTTTTGGGGGGGGGTCAAAGGCCATTGGAGTTGAGACAAAAGGATATAGGAACCCATATGCTGGGGGCTTTCACATCTAAAATGTCCTCCAAAAGTCTCACATTTGGAGGTGAGGCCTGGTTGGAAGGGCTGGTCACTGGGAGTGTGTAGAAGCAAGCAGACAGTAGATAATACCAGCATGGTGCCATGGAAAACACTGAAGCAGGAGCTAATTAAATCTCTGATTCCGTCATTTCAATGAGAAATACTGGGGGCAGCAGAACATGTCAAATGACACCATGAGGATGCAATCAACCAAATCTCGAATGTGGGAAACTGCTGGATGAAGGCCCCATTTGCTCTGACAAATAAATGACAGAGGGAAAAATGGAAGGAAAGTTGTCACCAACCAAAAGGGACCAAGCTGACAAGTAACCCAATGACAACATCTACATTTAGTTTGGATTTCAACAACCCAACTGTCAAAACATATTTTTAAGATAAATGGGAAAAACTGAACATGGCCTAGGTTTTAAATGTGGTCATAGGGCTGGGGATGTAGCTGGGCTGGGGATGTAGCTCAGTGGAATAAGTGCTTGCCTGGCAAGCACAAGATCCCGAGCTCAATCCCTAGTACCGCAAAAAAAAAAAAAAAAAAAAAATTGTGGTCATTATATTTTAAATATAATAGTATTATTGTGATTATGCTTAAAAAGTTCCTATCTGTCAGAGACACACTCTGAAATATTTGTGGGCGACGTGACAACTGATATTTAAGATGCTGCAGCTAAAAACACAAAGAGGAAAGAAGGCAGAAGAGGAAGTGAAAAGGAAGGAAAGGAGGGTAGAAGCAAGGGAGGGTGGGCAGGAGGAACGAAATAAGATCGGTGTTTAAAGAACATAAAACAGTGCAAGTTGTTTTCTTCGTTTGTTTTGTTTTGTATTTACCAAATCAGGTATGTGTTCGAGGATGCTGAGGATCTCTGGGTCACTCAACTTATTGTGGGAAAGGTCAAGGACACAGAGTTTCAAACATTCCTGTAGGTGCTGGATGTCTTCCACTGTCTCCAGGTGGTTGTGTGCGATTTGTAGTGTGTTCAGGGCTGGCAGGCATGCTGGAAGGGTGCACAGCACAGTGAGCAACCAGGGGCTGAAACGGTTCCCACCCACCATGTAAAGCCCTAGAGATCTTTCACCCCCTGGGGAGGTGGCCGTGAGGCCAAAAGAAAGGCAGCTGAGGCTCTTACAGAGATTCTCAATGGTCTTGATGAAATTGTTACTGAGGTTCAGAGCATCCAGTTTCTGCAGAGGTTCCAGGTTCTCGATTTTATGAATCAAGTTCACTTGCAGGAAGAGGCAGCGCAGTTCAGTTTGGGCCTCCAGGTTCTCGATTTTCTGGATTCCGTTGCACTCCAGCCAGAGACAGCGCAGACCCGTGTACTCCTCTAAGTTCTCAATGCAGTCAAACCCTGGGGAGAGGGCTCAAGGTCACCTCTGTTTTTGTCTATAGTTAGGGAATGAATGTTTGTGTTGCCTCAGAATTCTTTGTTGAGTGTTGTGGATATAGCTCAGGGGCACAGGGCCTGCCTGGCAAGCAAGAGGTTGTGAGTTTGATTTCTGGTACCAAAAAACAAAAGAAATCATATGTTGAAATTGATGCCTCTAATTTACCTTTCCCCCCTGCAGCGTTGAGCATGGGATTCTCCAGCTCCAGCAGGGCTTCAGATGGCAGATGCCCTGGTCCCATTACAGCCTCACGAGTGACGCCAAGCCAGAAGCACCCAGTTAATCACTCCTGGACTGGTGACCCCCAGACAAAGTGTGAGCTAATGAACTTGTGTCTTAATTTGCTAAGTTTCAGGATTACTTCTTATGTAGCAATGCTAAGTATGCAAACATCTCTCCCTCGGTTCCTCTACCTCCCTGACTCTTTCTACTTGGCCTAACTTGCTGGGTCTTCCCCACCATCTGTGTCAATGTCTGGGGACCCGTCCTCTCAGGTCACCTTACCCACTGCTACACTTAGATGTTGGGAGGACAGTTTTGGAGATGAGGAGATCAGTAAGAAGTCATCCAAATCCCAAGATGTCTGTGCTGCAGAGACCCGGCGTGCACCTCTCTGGCTCAGCACCTTTCTCCTGTTGGCTGTCCCAACCCCCAAGCCCCCTCAGGCATCTGTACCACATCCATTTCTGCATTCTTGGTCCCCGGCTCACAGAAGGCTCTTGGAAAATACTTGCTGAACAAACAAATGAACAAAAAACTGACTGATGGAGCAGGTTAGCCACCAAGTTCAGCACAGCCTGGGAGCTCTGGCCCTTCTTCATCACTGGTAGGAAGAGCCCTGCCCATAACGCTGTACTCTGATTGAGGTGTGATACCAGAAACCGAGTCCGTGCCGCTGTTCTTACTTCTCCTTCTGGGAGGCACCCCAAGAGACTCACCCTTTGCTTTCTACACCGCTCTTCAGTCCATCATAAGCCCACAGCATTCACAAACTAGCTTTCTGCTTTGCAAAAGCCATATGCTCTTAGACAACATGAAATAAAAGTTACCAATGTACTTTCTTGATACCCATAAACCAGTGACCCTGCTTGTGAATTCTAGTCAAACAAGACTTCCTGGATAGAAATATTACTTTTCCATAAATCTTGCCTAAACTCTGACATTTCCACTTAAATATAATCTGAGTATTATTTGCAGGCAGGTTTTCATAGCACTAAGGTCTTTCCAGCTGACGTTGAGTGTCCCCTCTCTGCAGTCCTTACCTTTAAAGTGTAAATACAGCACATCATTCAGTGCTGGGGTAAGGTAAAGCTTGTGCCGCTTACAGAGTTTTTGTAGGAACTGTTTAGTCATTCTGTCAAAATAAAAAAAGGACAAGAAATTTATTATAAAATATATCCCTAAAGTTCATTACTATACTCATTTGTGTCTAAAATCCTACATCCTGATATATGCCTGGTACTTAAGTCCCTCCCTTCTCTCCTCTCCTCACCTCTTCTCTTTTTTCCTCCTCCCATCTCTCTTCCTTCTCTTTACTTTTCTCCAACTCCTCTTTTTTTCCTCCTCCTCCTTTTTAGGATAGCTTTTAGGACTTCACCCAATATTACTTACAGCATTCTTAAAAATTGCATTTTACGTCCTAGTAAAAATACTTTTAATAGTATCAACAAGAATTACAGATGTCTCTTTCTCCAGGTCTAGCATTAAAGTCTAACAGCATGTGGTTAGTCGTGCCACAGAAGCAGCGCCAGCCAGGCAGACTCCACTATTTAACAATTCTCAGACAATGAGTGGGCTATCCAGTCTCCATGAGCCTCTGTCTTCTTGCCTGTAAAAGGGAGTGATTATCCCACATACCTTAGCTGATAGTGGCAACCTGTCCACGTACCTGGGACCCTGATCTTCCCTGTCACTTCTTGGTTGTGCTAAGTGACTGACTGATTCACTATCACCACTCTGTTTCTGCTGGCCTTGCCAAGGTATGTCTGAAGGACCCACACATATTTTCTTAGGGTCATCAATTTCTGTAAAATAAAAGAGTTCTGGTGACAGCAATCAAGAAATTACCAAAAAAGCCCCCAATTTCAACTTGACTGATAACTGTTTACTTCTAGCATGGAACACCAGAAATCTTTGAATGTGTAACAGTTTTTAAAACACTGGCAAAGACTGTAAACTTCACTTCTTAGGTGATCATCTACAAAAACTGTGAAGTGCACATGGAAATATATGCAAAGATAATTTTTTTGCATTATTTACAACAGTCTAAAACTCCTAATAAAGCAAATGTCTATCCAGAGAGATTTACATAAAACAATGAATTACTCTTCTACCTTTGGAAATAATGCATTAATAGCTACACCAATCAATAGGATTATCCTCAGAAATATATACAGAGTGAAAAAGCATATTTTCATAAAAGGATCCCACTGATATAAATTAAAAACATTCAAGCCAATGTTATGTATTGTTTAAAGATAATATATAATGCAGAAGTGATTGAAGACCCCTTATGAAATTCTAAACGAGGTAAAGAATGGGAATATAGGAAGAGAAATACGAACTTTATGGCAAATGTTTTATTTCCTTAACTAAAACACCACTACAGAAATATGAGAAAATGTGTTTTCATCTTGGTCATAATACATGGGTATTGTATTTGTTATAATGTTCTCTGTCCTTTTATCTTTGAAAAAAATTTCTCAGAGCCAGGTATGGTGGGGTATGACTGTAATTCCAGCACTCTATGAGGCTGAGGGAGGAGGACTGCAAATTAGAGCACAGCCTGGGCAACTTAGCAATTTAGTAACACCCTGTTTCAAAACAAAAAAATTTTAAAAAGTGCTGGGGATGTAGCTGAGTAGAAGGCCTTAGATTCAGTCCCCAGTATCATACAAACACACACACACACACGAGCCAAGTATGATGGTGCACATGATGGCGCACACCTGTAATATCAGTAACCAGGAAGCTGAGGTGGGAGGAACACCTTCATTTCAAGCCCAGTCTGGGCTACAGAGTGAGTTCAAGGCCAGCCTAAACTATATAGCAAGATCCTCTCTCAAAAAACAAAAATGAAAACACACAAAAAAAAAGAAAGAGAAAAGAAGGAAAGAAGAAAATCTTAAGTGCATGAAAAGGAACAAAGAT
Organism: Dinomys branickii; assembly: GCA_004027595.1. Classification (NCBI taxonomy): domain Eukaryota; kingdom Metazoa; phylum Chordata; class Mammalia; order Rodentia; family Dinomyidae; genus Dinomys; species Dinomys branickii. The sequence goes on from PVLD010003971.1 coordinate 8,502, forward strand.
CATGAAATATTGGGAATCCCTTTGGTATAAGTAAAATAAGCATATTGAAGTGCACTTAAGTTTTCTGAAAGATCAATCACAGTTGGCCAATTCAGTTGCATGTAATTTTGAAGGCTTTGGCTGCTGCATGCATTTGGTCTACTGAATGAGACTAAGCACTCTGTGTGTGGGGACTGTGTGTGATGCCTAGTGCTTTCTCACTGCACACACTGCCCAGCCACAGAGGAACTAGATAAATACTTCTGGGATAAATGACATGTACTAGGTATATAATTGATTGATTATACTAATAAGCTGGGCTGTCATTAGTAGCCTAGTATATGCCAGAAACTTTCACTATAATTACCTTTGTATGTCTCTGTATAATTATCTGGTTACAGAGGAAGAGATTGAGGCTCAGAGATGTTAAGCTCTAAGCCAATGGCCATAAAGCGGGGAGCTGGACAGTTAGTCTGAACCCAGTGTGAGTGACTCTGAAGCCTGTGACTTTCCCCTGAGTGCTATCAATTCCTTAGACCTCTTCATACACTTTCCCCTCCAGAGTTTGAGCAACAGCTGCTTGAGATGTATTTATTGACGGGGTTCAAACACAAACTTAGTCACTAAAAGCTTTCCCGTAGGGCCCAAGCCTAGAGGCAGCAAAGGCGGAAACCTATCTTTTAGCCCTTTCTTGGAAACTTTGGTGAGGAGTCGCACACTGGCCCCAGGACCACCAACTTTTCAGCCTCTTTACATATGTCAATCTCTGGACTAGACACTTCGAATTCTAACCTATCCAGATGGCCTGATGTCTGTGGCTTGCAGTCTACAGGGGGAGAAAACCTTTGCTTTCCCATGATGACAGCAAACAGGGATATATTCAAAAGAAAAGTTGCGGGAGAAAAGAATGTGTGTTGGGCCAGGGCTTGGGCTCCGGAGTCTGACTGCCCACATTTGAGCGTCTGTTCTGTAACTGACTAGCTGATGGCAATCAGTTGGGAACAAGTTTAATACCTCTTTAAGTCTTTGCTTTCTCATCTGTATGAAATGGGGAGAGAACGAAGCAAACGCTTGACAAAACTTTAAAACTTGCTGGTTGCTATTATTATTACGGCTACTACTGGCTGTGAAGATCAGGCTATGCTCATCGCCCCCCACTCCTCCCCCGGCGAGGTCAGCACCTTCCTTGCTGGCCCTTTGGTCCACGTCGTTGTGGTCACCCGCGGACTCCTCTACACCGGGCTCCTGCGCGCAGTCCAGCTCCACCACCCCCTCCGCCGCGGGCTCCGAGACCTCAGGATGCATGCTTATTCCTCCAACGCCGAACACCTCGTAACAGTCGTTCGCTAGCCCCACCAGGAAAGTCCGGCTTTCCTTCTCTGGAGACACCAGCTCGGCTTCGCAGGCAAGTCAACGCTTCCCTGGTCGTCACGGCAACCGTTACGCACGCGCATTCGACGTAGGTCCTTGCGCTAGGGACGCGATGGGGGGGTGCCGCCGGCGTGCGCGCCGGTCACGTGAGGTGCGGCGGGCTGCAGCTGCGGCGGCAGGGATAGGGGCGGTGGCCGCGCGGGTCTGGTGGGACTGGCTCTGGAGACTGCGACGCTGCAGGTACCGCACCCCGTGCCCTGCCCGCCCGCCCAACCGCTGGCCGGGGCGCCCTCCTCGCGCCCCTCAGCCCTAGCGCTGGGTCCAGTGTCCCCTCCCTCTGTTCCCCAGCCACGCCCCCCGGGACCGCTGCCCCACTCGCCGCAGGGTCCCGGACTCTTGGTTCCGCGCTCCCTTAGGCCCCCTCGAACCGGGCACCCTCATCCCTTCCCTACCGCACGCGGCGCCCGCGGGCCTCGCCCCGCGCCCTGCTCGGCCTCAGCCGCTAGCCCTATTCCTCCTGGAGACGCCGGAACGGCCCTCTTTGTGCCTCTTTATTCTCCTTTCCCAACGCCTGGGTTTGGTAGCGTTCTGTGGTCCCCCTGTTTTTCTGAAACAGTGAATTCAGCCTAGTGGTGCTTTTAAAGAAAGGACACACGGATCCTTGCGAGCGGGGAGGGTCCGCCCAGGGTTTGTGGGGCCCTCCAGGTGCCGGCGGGAGGGATGGGGGGGCGGGGGGGGACGAGCTCTGCAGGACGTCTCGCCGCGTCACACCTTACACACTGCAGCCCCCGGCGGGCGCAGACCTCAGGAGTGTGCCAGTGACCGTGAGCGTTAACCGCTAGACCGGGGTCGCACGTGAGGACCACAGCCAGGGCTGTGGGCTGGGGTCGACCTTGGTCTGTATTCCAGCCGGCCTCTTAGGCGTGGGGCCCTGGGATGTTACTTTACCAACTGATCTCAGTTTTCCCAGCTGTAAAGAAGGAGGGAGGTGACTGTAGTTCTAAAAGTTGGAAGGGGGAATAAAGTGAGAACATAGGCATAAAACACTTTAAGGCTTTTGCATCGTTAGGTCTTTGCAGATTATGTGCTAACAGCAGACACGGAACAATAGTGTGCCTAATAGCTAAGGTTTATGGGGCCCTTACAAAGGTTACTGTTTTAAGTGCTTTGTATGCATTACCTCATTTAATTCTCTTCATACTCTTAGGCGGAAACTGTTACCGCATTTTCACAGATGACCGAGGCAAGTGTAATGGTGAGGGGGCTTCCCCCAGGCCCCACAGTTCTTAAGTGGGGGCTGCATTAGCACTGTTCAGTCTGCTTTTAATCACTGCATGGATATCCTGGGGGCACAGAGCTGAGTAAATTGATGAGACTTTCTTTTAGAGGTATTTTTAAAATTGAGATAAAATTTGCATAACAAAATTCTCCATTGTAGCCATTTAAAAGTGTACAGCTAGTAGTTTTTAGTAGAGTCACAGTGCTGTACAAGCATCACCGCTAATTAATTCCAGAGCAGTTCCAGCATTCCTCTCCCAGGAAACCCCAGCTCCGTTAATGAGCCCTCACATCTCTCACCCCTCCTGCTGGCATCCCTAATCCCGCTGTCTCTGTGGGTTGGCCTGCTGTGGCCATTTTATACAGGTGGAATCACATAGTATGCAGCCCCCTGCATCTGGCTTCTGTCTCTTAGCGTCATGTTTTCAAAGTCCATCCATGTTGTAGAAGGTGTCAGTACTCCATTCCTTTTTAGGGCTGAATACTATTTTGGTGATTTTACCTTGGTGAATAAGGCTGCTCTGAACATTGGCTATACAAGTTTTAACGTAAATAGCAGTTTTCACTTATCTTGGGTATGTGTCCAGGAATTGAGTGCTGTTACGCCACAGACAGAGACATGAAACTCAGGTACTGGGTCTTGGTTAAGAATCCTGGTTTCTAATTGGCATGTTGCTGTTCTTTACACTCAAATCTCAGTGTTAGTGTAATTGAAAATCAAAACTGCAACAGAAGATAAGGAATTTTTAAAAAATCATGATACACCAATAATAACCTTGTCGAAATGCTGATTTAAACTGTGAGATGCTTCTTAAGTTTTTTTCTCCTCAAGAGTGAAATTTGAGCTTTGAACATAAGGCAGTATTTGATTCTATTTATTAAATACTGTATACAGAGTAGTGTGCTGGGTGCTGTGGAGTAATATTAAAGATGTATGTGATCTAGCATAATGCCATTACAAAGCTTGAGGACAATTAGAGATTTCAATCTAAAAAGCAAAACCATAAAACTTCTAGAAAATAATATGAGGAAATTTCTTCACTACCTGAGGCTAAGGTTTGATTTCCGAGACAAAACATAGTCAGCACACCCTAAAGGAGAAAGATTGATACAATTGGCTACAAGAAAATTAAGATTATTGGTTCTTCACCTGCCCAGAAAAGAGACACAAAAAGGATACAGAGGACTTACATCTTGAATGTATGAAACATTCTTATAATTCTAAGGAGAAAAAAAGGCAAAAAAATGGGAACAGGCATTTTGCAGATTGGAAAGCAGCATTAAATGAATTTCAAAGAATTTCAGCCCTATTAGTAAAAAGAGAAATATAAAACTGACATACCAGTTTGGAGCTACCCTCGGGGCCAAAGGTGGGCGCTGAGGTGATCCTGCTGCTTTGAGCATGCCGGTGAGTTGGCTTTGCTGTTTTAGAAAGGTGTTTGGTGAGGTGTGGTTAACACCTGAATGGCGCGCACCCCTTAAGTTTGCTCTTGAGGCATGTCCCTTTAAGAGCCCTGGTGCTCCAGAGGAGATGGGGACCAGAATGTGGATTGCAGCACCAAAACAACCCACCTTCCTGTGAGTTGTGGGGTGAGCTTAGTGGGGACAGGAGTGAAGGTCAGAGCTCAAGCTGCAAGTTGTGGGTGGGTCTCTAGCATACACTGTGCAAGAAGCAAGCCACCGCAGGACACCTGTGACACTCAAACCAGGCAGCACTAAACAGTGCCTGTGCTTCATAATACAAACTTGAGGTATGTACCTGGTATCAAAAAAGTCGGGGAATGATTGGCTCTGTTTAGGAATGGACTGGCGCAGGGCGTGGCCAGCCAGAATGCTGTTGGGGCTCCTAAGAGGCTGGTTTTAAGTAGGCTGGTGGCTGAGCAAGGTTGTTTTATTTTTCTATGAACTGTGCATTATAGGTCTTGTACACTTGGATATATTTTAAAAATTTGTTTGAAATTACAGAAAAATTAGTTTTAGATAGAGTTCCTGTCCTCAAGAGGCCTGAATGTTAGTTAAAAGACCAAGACAGAAATGGGTTAAACATTTGGATAGGGCTGGGTAGTGTGGTAGTGCACACCTATAATCCCAGCACTTGGGAGGCTGAGGCAGGAGGATTGCTGCAAGTTTGAGCCCAGCCTGGGCTGTATCATGAGTTCAAGGCCAGCAACTATTTAGTGAGACCCTGTCTCCAAAACAAAACAACTCAAAAACATTTGGACAGGGACAGAGTAGGGGAGCCTCTGAGGAGACCTGGGGCCTGAGTGCAGGTTATGGTGTAGGATAAAGGGTGTGGCAGGATCTTCCTCTCCTCTCTTTATTATCCTGAAAGCCAAACTGACAGCCCATTCATCTCCCCTCTCCACTTCTATCTCCTGCTGTGACAGCTTACCACAAAGCCAGTGGCTCAAGGCAAATTTGTTACATTAAGTTGTGAAGATCTGCAGTCTAAAATCTGTAGAAGGGCTGAAGCCCTTGTGTGGCTGCTTCTGAAGACTCCAGGAGAGAGTCCCTGGCCTCACCTGTGCTAGCTGCCAGGGGCCACCCACAGTCCTTGAAGGGTGACCCTCTCTTCTTGAAACCCAGCAGGCATGCACCAGCAACTGTCCGCTGTCTGGCCCCTGCTTCGGGCTCATATCATCTTCTCTGTATGTGGTCATCTCACCCTCCTCTTACAAGGACACGCAATTTTACCCAGGTCTGCTTGAGTAATTCAGGATCATTCCCCATCTCAGGTCCCAAAACACATCTAAGGCCTTCTGCTACAGAAGGAGATATTTGCAGTGTGTGAGGATTAGAATGTAGCTGTCGCTGGAGAGCATTATTCAGCTGCCCGCACGACTTGCATTGGGTGCTGCTCAGACTGTCTTTTGTCCCTTCATACTTTATTTTCTTTAAAAACATCTTGACCATTGGGAATGGTGGTGCACACCCATAATCCCGGGTGCGGGGAGGTTGAGGTAGGAGAATTGCAAGTTCAAGACCAGTCTGGGGAGTTCAGTGAGTTGCTGTCTGAACAATAAAGATGGGCAGGGGCTGTAGCTCAGTAGTAGAGGGCTTGCCCAGTATGTGCAAGGCCCTAGGTTCAACCCTCAGTACCCTAAGAAAATCAGAAAGCAAGGTGACAAACATCTTGACCAACCTGTTTTGTGTTCTTTTACCGTATTCCCAGGTCTTGTTTGTTTGAGTGATGTCTGTTTCAACCAGGACTTTTCTTCTGTTTTGTTTTTTGTTTTTGTCTTTTTGAGACAGGGTCTCACTGCAGTTCAGGCTGGCCTTGAACTCATTCTGTAGCCCAGGCTGGTCTTGAACTTGGAACGATCCTTCTGCCTCAGCCTCCCAAGGTTTACAGGCATGCACTACCACACTGGGCAGACTTTGCTTGTGGAACTGTTGATTCCTGAAGGTTTTCCCAAGGCTGCTGTGCTGTGGACCAGGATAGGTCAGAATGTCACAGCTGCAATGGTGGTGCTTTGGAGGTGACTTTGCTCTTTGAAGTTTTAACCATAATTTTCCATGACACTTTTGTGCATGTTTCCTTTTTAGTGCTTTTCTTTTTTGGTACTAGGACACGAAACTAGGGCCTTCTAAGCTATGTGTCCAGGCCCTTTTGTTTTTGAGGCAGAGTCTCGCAACATTGCTAAATAGCCTAAGCTAGACTTCAACTTATGTTCTTTCTGCCTCAGCCTCCCAGAATACTGGCATTATAGACTTGTGCCACTACACTTGGCTCCTTTAGGGTTTTTAATGACTCTAGCCCTGATGAGTATTGCCCTGTGGAAGTAGAAATTGCCATAAAGACAGCAAATTATTTTTCTTTTTCCTACTTTGGGGACAGTTCTATTTTGTTTACAGATTTTTTTTTTTTCTGGAGAGATAGGGAAACAAATCTTTTTAAAAATCTACAATTTTTTTTATTTTCCTACTTTTCTTGCAGTGTAGCTGACAAAATTGCATCTATTTAAGGCATACAGCACCACATGGTGATTTGAATATGTATACATTATTGAATGACCTCCAAGATACAGTCACAGTATCTAGTTGCTGTCTGTGTATGTCTAGCACACTTAATCTACCTTGCTAATACATTTCAGGTGGACAATGTAGTGGTGACTAGTCACCTTGCTTTACATTAAATCTTCAGGATTTATAACCAAAAGTCTGTACCCTTTGACCAAATTCTCCCAATTTCCTTTACCTCTAGCCTCCCACCACCACTCAGCTACTCTTTAAGAAAACAAAGCTTTATAAAATTGTACAAGTCAGCCATACAGGATCAGGATTTTACTGTGCATTGGCATTATAGAGTTTCTCTAATTTACATTCTCAGTCTGTGAGCTGCTATAACACCGTAAATGGGGCAGCCTATAAACAACATTTACTTGTCACTGTTCAAGAAATTCAAGAGGAGGGCACTGGCACTGGCAGATGTGGTGTCTGGTGAGAGCGCCTGTTCTTCCCAGGTGGTGCCTTCTGGGGTTGGCCTCACCCAGGGGAGAGCCCCCATGACCCCCCCAGAGTCAGGGTCCAACACATGAACTTGGGGAGGGGAGGATGGGAAGCATACATTGACACTTCACCAGTTCATGGAAAAATGAGTGCAGCTCGGTATCTGTACATGCCTAGGCAGGCTTCTCACTTAGCTTTGTGATAAACTCCTTTAAAACGTTCAGTGAAAGGCTGTAAACTTTGGGAGCTTAATGTCTTTGGGGGAAGGGCAGATTTTTTCTTTCATTAGACATAGTCCATCCTGTGCATGAGGGCGGGGCAAGCATTGGGAGGATGAAGTGAGTTGATAACTTCCTGTTATTTCCCATGAATGGTCCGTGGGGCTCTGACCGCACACCTGGGATGCACCGAGAGGATAGAGGGCTGCAGAGCCTTGGTCTCTAGTGCAGCCCCCAGCCCAGCTGCAGCAGCTCGGGATCTTCCCCGCCACCTCCCTGCTGCCGGTCACCTTTGGAACCTGCTGGATTGGTGCCCTCCTTTGGTGCCCGGGGAGTAAGTCCAGATACTTCCGCTTGGCTTGTGAGCATTCCACAGCCTGGCTGCGCCCAGCCCTGAGCTACTGGGCACACTCCTTGCACACGGCTTTGATCATACCAAGTTGGCAGGCCTGCAGCAGTGCTGTGCCCTACTCGTCCCTTGGGACCCCTTCCCTCCAGCAGCGCTTCTGCTGCTGGGCACCGTTCAGTTTGCCTTTCCGTGAGTTCCCAGCGTACCCGCAGCCTTGCATCCTGATTGCTGCATCATGGTGCCCTCTGTCTCTGACAGTTAGTTGTCGCCTTCCATGTTCTTCAGGTAGTTCAGTGTCCTGCGTGGATTTTCCCCCATGTGAGATCCTCTGCAGACCTCTGTTGTGCGCTTTCTGTTATGTTGCTTTGTATTGGTAAGCAGGTTGGTGTTGACTGGTCAGTCTTCCGGGGTTTGGGTTTCTGTACTCCAAAGCTGTGGGCCACACTTGTGTGTCAACTGTCCTGACCCTTTGACTTGTGGTGGCACACGTTTAGGGTTTGTGCTGGTGGAGTTGCATGCTAGCATTTTGTGGGGGCGACAAGTACGAAAGGCTCCCCAGTGGGTGACCTGGAAAGCTGGCCAAGGGGCCCCAGGCTTCTCGCCAACAGGGTAGGTAGGTGCACCTGTTCTAGGGGCCCTGAGCAGGAGGTTCCCTGGTGGACTTCGCATGCAGTGTTTCTTTCTGTAAAAAGGTCTACTGGATTTGTGAGTAGTCTGGTCCCGAGCTGGGGATGAAGGTGGTTATTGCCATGTGAGGATGGGCAGGAAGAGGCCCAGCCTGAGAGCTACAGCCAGAGGCTTGGGTCACCCTGGCCAGGCCGTGTCAGCAAACACTTGGCGCTCCTTCTCCAAACCTGGGGTCATGGCAGGAGAAGGGCTGGCCTCTGGCCTAGAGTGGTGCTGATGCAGCTGTGTGGTGTGGGGCGAGGGCTCTTGTACACCCAGGTGCCTCTACTTCCTCCTCCTTAAAGCCCTGGCCCTTCCACAGTGCGGACTGCCCCCCATAATTACGATCCCCTTCCTCTCTGCCGTCCTTGCCAGGGGACTAGAGGATACCTGAGCTGGGGTGGGCCAGCCGGAATCAGCAGGAGTGTGGAGTGGAGGTATCGAGGTGGGCCGCTACAGTGTGGAGCTTCACGCGGAGTTGAGGAAGGTGGCCCTGGTGAAAACCAAGCAGACGGAGAGACAGGTGACACCAGGTCCTCCGGGTAGCTCTGAGGTGCCCTTCCTCAAATGCTGGCTGGCTGCCCAGGCTGTGTTTCCTTGAGGGACCCTGCTATCCTTACAGATTGCTGTCTAATGTGGATGGATTTGTGTACCATGTGATGAGACATTCCTAAGAAAATAAAGGGCAAGACAGAGCACGCACTCTCCCATTGAGTCTTGAAGGCCAAGAGGACTGTGCCAGGGCTGGCGCTCACACCTCTGGATTCTGAGGAGAGAGCATTTCGTGCTTCATCAATGCTTCACCCTCTACTTGTGGCCTGAGGATTTGTGTTTTCTTAATTATGCAAACTTTAATCTTGGTTTCATACAAGGTATTTCTAGCTGAGCTGCAAAGAAAAAGGAAAAGAACCAGTTTCTTGGTTTTTGTTCCCAGCTTGGTGTTAAGAGGAGGACTGAGCTGCACACTGCTGAAGGCCCAGAGGTGGCAGAAGGAAGGTAAGAGAAGACCAAGACCCAAAAGGGGCGCTTGTGAGATCAGGCACTTTCCCCCAGGATTCATTTTACAGATGCTCAAGTTGTACAAGTTGAGTCCGAGGGACAGAAATTCCCTTTACCTGCTCTCAGTGCGAGGACCCAGGAAGCCCCCAGTGTCCGCTTCTTGGAGCTTTAGTACAAGCACTGCTTGGACAGCAGCCCACAGGTCTTGAAAGGTAGTATTTATGTTTCCTTGAAAACATTGTTCTAGCATCCTAAATAAACATCCACTTGTCATTAGAGCAACAGATGTATTATTGTGAGTGTCTAGGTAGTTTTCAATCATAAGTTTATTTCTAATTTTGTTACATTTTATTTTGAGGAGTCAGTGCATACAAGGAATTTCTTTTGTGTGCTCACTTTGCATGGCTTAGTGTTTAGTGAAGACCAAAGGTGCATGAACAGTTGAAAAAAATTATGTCAGGAACTCACAGTTTAGGATGGCTTGACCTAGCATCTCAACTTTTAATCTTCTTTCTTATAAGAAATCAATGTGTTGGCCATTTTGAGGGCGGGTACCGTAATGGTGACTTTCGAGTCACAGTGTGAATACTCTGACGCAGCACCTGGTCGTGGTCATCTGTAGCCAGTGGTGGCATGGGCAGAGACAGGGTATACTGGGACAGCAGAACAAGGGACTGTGGGAATGCGTAGCCCTCTTTCTGGTCCGCATCCGGGGGCTTGGAGAGGCAGTCTCATGCATAACTAGGAGGGACATTTTTGAGACAGATGATCCTAACTTTGAATATATTACAAAAGATTTGGGAACAAAAGGTGTTGCTGACCGCTGTGCAGAAGGCTGGTCAGAAAGAGAAAGAGGTCTTTCACGCAGGCTTCCCTGTCTTGGCTACTCTCCTCCTTGCTGGGACACAGTACTTGACACCCACAACTTGGAGCAGGAGAGGTTTACTTTGGCTCACATCACAGTCGGTGGTCACCTGGTTCCAGGAATGCAAGGAGAGGCCCAGAGTGGAGAGCTGCTCACGCATGGTGGGTGGGGAGTGGGAGACTGAAGTGAGGGCCTGGGGGAGCTAAAGCCTCTGGGCCAGTGACTCCCCGAGACCCCCACCTCCCAACAGAGAGGCAGCCCTGAGTCCCTGTAAGCCAGTCACCTTCCAGAAAGGGGTGAGGCTCTCCAGCACCTAGATATAAACCACAACCTTAAGAGGTCTCAGCTAATCTGGTCCCTGAGGGAAAATGACTCCAAAGGGGTGTGCATTTTAATTGTTCTTAAATATTTGGTTTGTGTTCACTGAAGTTTGTAATGTTTTCTCCCCTGGGCCACCTTGGCTTTTTATTGAAGGAAGTGAATTTCTCTGAACGGAGTGCCAGTGTATACCATTTTATCTATAAGAAATAAAGTGGCCCAATTTTTTATTTGAGAGAAACATTTTTTAACTTAATGTCATATCAGCATAATTAATAATGTGTCAGTGCTGTGAAACTTACTGTTGGAGAGGTTATGTCCTTATTCTGGGGCATTTAGGAGTCCTACTGCCTGTCCACTTTCTCAGTTTTCTTTTCTTTCTTTCTTTTTTCTGTCTTTTTGAGACAGGGTCTTGCTATGCAGTTCAGGCTGTCCTTGAGCTCACTTTGTAGCCCAGGCTGGTCTTGAACTTGGGAACATCCTCTTGCCTCAGCCTCCCAAGTGCTGGGATTACAGGCATGTGCTACCACACCTGGCTTTTCTGATTTCTTTTGTATCTTTTGTTGCTTTGTAATTTGGGCTGCATAGTCACATTTATTTAGCAGCTGTTTCCTAACTTTATGGTGTCATGTATGCCATTTTGGTCATTAGTTTTCACTGCTTAGTTCATTTTTTACTCTGCAAAATTTGGTAGAGATCAAATTATATTGCAATGAAGAGGGAAGGAATCTGCTCATTCTTCTTCAGTTTATGCCAAGTTTTGCTGCTATTGTTAAGTATTTTTTTACTTGTAGGACTTCTTTTTTCTCTTTTAATGGAATTTCTTTAAGATAGGCCATTCCCAGAAGTTTTATATATATATTTTTTTAAGCTTAAATAACTTTCCTATTTCCTACCTCGTCTCTCTTGGGCATTATCTATTTTTATGTGTGTGTCTGAGCTCCCTATAATTTAATTTTACCTGTGATTTAATTTTAGTGTATTCTGGCCATTGGGTATTTTGTCCCTCAGAGATAACACAGAGTTGACCAGCCTGCAGCGGTCACCCAGTTCAGTCTAGGATGAAGTTTACCTCTGTTAGTCACACTCCAGGACCCTGTGCCCGGCCTTTGTCAGCCTCTGTGGTGTTGGCTTTGATGATAGACATATGTCTGTCACCATCAAATGCCATTTTCATTGCTCTCATTAAACCCTTTCCTCTTCACAGAGACAAAATTATTTGAATCTTAGCAAAGAGCACAGAACATGGTCAGTGTTGGGCAGTGCCTGTTGTATGGACGCTGACAAGAATTCTGTTCCTGTTTGTCTCCACTCAAGCGTAAGGGGCAAGGCAAAAAAAGTGGTGTACAAATCAAGTTAGTAAGATACTGCTAAGTAGGAAATGATGTGTCTGTCAAGTTTGGGTGGTATTGCCTTTTTGGAATATACATTTTAAATTTAGGTTAAAGTTTTTGAAAGCTTAGTTTTGTCCCAAGGGGATTATTAACTGCTTGAGGTCAGGGATGTGTCCTAATACTACTGCTGCTTCTGCTTTGTGTCTCTTGGGCAGTAGGTTCTCTGCTGACTGTAAATAGAGTGATGGATGTATCTCCTGGTTGGCGTATGAATTAAAAACTGTGTACCTTTTTAACTCTAAAGTAGGAGCTTTTTCACAGCAGGAGAACACCATGTTTGTCTCTGTATCCAAAATATATAGTACAATGTTAGAGTTTTAGGAAGAATCTAGTAACTCTTGGTAGTTACGTTGATTAATCTCCTTGGAAGAACTTCATAAACCACAGGCGCTAAATAATGAGATCACACATTGACTGTGTCCACGGGCCAGCTGCTTTGGGGAGGTTGCTGTTGTTTAAAGGAAAATTTTCAAGACCTGATGTCCTTGTGGATCTGTTTCACTCAGGCCATGACTGTTCAGTGCCGACCATCTCTCTTTTTCTGTCCCTGCAGGTTGCCATGGCTGCCGTTGACAGTTTCTACCTCTTGTATAGGGAAATCGCCAGGTCTTGCAATTGCTATATGGAAGCTCTGGCTTTGGTTGGAGCCTGGTATACAGCCAGAAAAAGCATCACTGTCGTCTGTGACTTTTACAGCCTGATCAGACTGCATTTTATCCCTCGTCTGGGGAGCAGGGCAGACCTGATCAAGCAGTATGGAAGATGGGCCATCGTCAGTGGTAATGCAGTTTAGGTTCAGATATTCTTTTCTGTTTAGGCTGTATTTTAATCAAGGAGCTGTTGAATTGAATGTGCTGTTTTCCTGGGACTATGATGATGAAAAAAATCTTGTGATTCTTGTTATGATTATCTTTACATGTTCTTACTTGTCTCACCACAGGAAGAACTTGCCTTGTGATCTGTGTCTTTCTTACTCTCTTCCTTCTTCCCAGGCCTGCTCTACCCCTGCCTCCTCACCCCTCACTTCTCCTTTTCTTTTCTTTTTTTTTTTTGTGGTACTGAGGATTGAAGTCAGGACTTTGACACTGAGCTATATTCCCAGCCATTTTTATTTTTAATTTTGAGACAGAGTCTCACCAAGACACAAAATTGCCCAGGCTGGGCTTGAACCTGAGATTCTCCTGTCGTAGCCCCTCACCTTTCCTTTTTGCTGTTTTAAAATTGTCAGTAAAAACTACCACCACTTCAGAAATACTTCACCTATTTGGAATTTCATTTTATCATTGTGTGCCAGAATGGCACCTCCTGACACCCATGCCAGCCAGGTGGAAGTTTGGAAATAAATTCCTACTATCTCTCTCATCAGCTTGGTGAATGTAAAATGATACCTCGTCTGTTAGGGGATGTGGGAGAGGGTTTAACATGCATCATTCACATTATTGATTCAGCATTATCTTTGACTGAGAGTTACTAGAACTCATGTTTTGTCGTGTCATTTTTCTCTGGTTAAACCTAGTGTGCAGTTCAGGTTCAATTTAAAGAACACCATGCACTGAGTGTGCTCATGTTTCCTGGCTTGCATCATAGGTGCGACGGATGGAATTGGAAAGGCCTATGCTGAAGAGTTAGCAAGCCGAGGTCTCAATATTATTCTGATTAGCCGGAACAAAGAGAAGTTACAGAGTGTGGCTAAAGACCTAGCCGACACCTACAGAGTGGAAACGGATGTAATAGTTGCAGACTTCAGCAGAGGCCGGGAGATCTACGATCCGATTCAAGAAGCTTTGAAAGACAAAGACATTGGAATCTTAGTAAATAATGTAGGCGTCTCTTATCCCTACCCCCAGTATTTCACTCAGGTCTCTGAGGACAAGCTCTGGGACATCATAAATGTGAACATTGCCGCTGCTAGTTTGATGGTCCACATAGTGTTACCGGGAATGGTGGAGAGAAAGAAAGGTGCCATCGTCACAATCTCTTCCGGCTCCTGCTGCAAACCCACTCCTCAGCTGGCTGCGTTCTCTGCTTCTAAGGTCAGGCTTTACTTGCTGGAAAGTGGAATCTTCATGCAGTACAGCACTTACTACAATTGTTAGGTCTAGTTTGTTAAGCACTTGGTCAGCAACTTAAATTTGCTTATGCTGTATTTTTTTCATGAAACGATAATAAGCAAGTCTTTTATGCTTGACTTTAACTTCACGTCTTCAATTAAAAGTCTTCTCCTCTTTCTGCTTTCACAGGCTTATTTAGACCACTTTAGCAGAGCACTGCAGTATGAGTACGCTTCTAAAGGAATCTTCGTACAGAGTCTAATCCCATTCTACATAGCTACCAACACAACTGCTCCTAGAAGCTTTCTGCACAGGTGCTCATGGCTGGTGCCTTCGCCCAAAGTATACGCACATCACGCTGTTTCTACGCTTGGAATTTCCAAAAGGACCACTGGGTACTGGTCCCACTCTATTCAGGTAGCAGCACACTTCCAGTTTTGGGGATTGGGTTAATCCATTCTAAAGCTTTCTGAGTGGCACACAGTAGTCTGATTGAAGCCTGACTGGAAAGAGGAGAATTGTGAACTCAGCTTCTTAAACATCCTGCTCTTGCTGATTTCAGTTAAGATCCTAAATTCTGTTACATTCTATTTGTTGTATTGAAAGTTTTCAGAAGTTCAGTGTGTATGACACCTGAAAGATAAAATACCTTCAGTATAAGTGGATAGTAGGAATGTAAAAATACTAAAAATTTATATGAGAACTTCAAAGTAAAGATCCTAGTAAGGTTTGAAGGCATACCTCTAAAGTGAACAGTTTAATCCAAAAAACCATACAACCATAAAGTAGATCAAACAGCATGTCAGAATATACTTGGAACCATTTTTAAAGAAGCATAGGAGTTTTTAAAATTTTTTTTCAGATCTGACAAAGATTTGGGTTCTTTTCAGAATATTTGACTTTGTTTAAATATTGAGTATTAAGGAGAGAATGCATAGTGATTTATATCTTATTTGTAATAAGTTTTTTATTATCTAGAAAATAGATGTGCCCTCATTTAGATTTTTTTCTTTAATACTTGTAGTTTTAAAAATTACTAAACATTTTTGAGACTATTGACGTAAAGATTATTCAATTTATCACTAAAATAAACATATAAGTAAATCAACAGTTGATTTTTACTTTATCAAAAGATTTGCCTAAAAGTTTTCTTTAATAAGAAGCAGTTTATTTAAAATGATTGTTTTCTGGTCCTTAATTGCTTAAGAAAAACAGAAAACCTAAGTAGTTGTTTTAGAAGCTACTGACTTTGAAGTCCTCTTAGAAATGAAAGTAGAATGAAGATAGGTATAGATACTGTAGGATATTTGCACTATGTTTATGAAACATCAACATTTTAATCACAGTTTGACTGTTCTTTCTTAAGGACATGATTTTCTGTCAAATTTTATATAACTAGTGTAATAAATATCTAGAGTAACTTTCTGTATAGAGCTGTTAAAACATTACCTGGTTTTTTTTTCTTTTTTGGTTGGTTTTGGACATGGTCTCAATGTCCATTTCAGGCTGGCCTTGAGCTCACTATGTAGTCCAGGCTGGCTTCTAACTCAACAGTGATCCTCCTGCCTCAGCCTCCAGAGTGCTGGGATTACAGGCATGTGCCACCAGCTCTGGCAAAACTTTCTGTTTTTTAAATTTCCTTTATACTTTACTCAGATTGTTACTCAAACACTATTTTGTTTTCAGTTTTACAACAGAGATTTGATGAATCAATCACTGTTTCATTGGAGCCATATTTCGCTGTTAGCTTTTGCTACTGTGACTTATATTTTATACTTACTGTTTCTTGTGAATGCAATTCACCCAGGGCACAAAGATCTAAACTTTATCAAGATTTTAATAATCTGTCAGTCTTTAGTGTACAAGGAAGAAATTTGATGTATCAGACAAATGGTAGGAAGTTTTATTTGGTGCTGTTTTTTTCCAGTTTGCCTTCTATACTCTGAACGAGATAAGAATGCTATGCTGAATTTAGTATTAGTTGAGAAGAGGAGAGAGTCAGTAGCAAATGTGTCTGTTCAACTCATTGGAAATCTACGTTAGCAATTCAGATGGCGTACACATTCCCTTTCCCAGCTAGAGAGACTGAGATACTGCCTTAGACAGACTATGGAGCATTGAAGGGAAGGTTTATGCTTCAGAGTCAGTGCTGTGGCTGAGAGGTCTAACCAGAGGAGGAAATGAGGTATGGGGAGAACTAGTCCAAGCTGGCTTTGAAAGTGCTGGGGAAGATTGAAAACAAGAGGAGGTGACAGCTGCATATGGGAGTGCGGGTGACAGGTGTGTGTGGGAGACAGAGGTATGCAGGTGAGGGGCGTTTGGCACCGTGACAGCTATGGGGGTGGGTGGCATCAACTGCCAGAGCACATGGGCAGAAGAGCCTTTGGTGAGAGCCTCCTCTAGCATCACTGAGAAATGTGCAGGCAGGAGGTGCAGCAGGGGGCTGAGTGTGGGGTGAGGGTGCAGGGAAGTCAGGTGAGGATTGCAGTGCGACTCAAGCTAGAAGGGCAGGGCTGATGCACATTTCTTGAGGAAGCTCCTTCAGCCTCTGCGGTAACTCCAAGTTGAGGGCTCTGCTTCTGTTATTTATTTATTTATTTACAATTTTTGAGACAGGGTCTCGCTATATAGTTCACACTGGCCTTGAACTCACTATGTTGCCCACACTGGCCTTTAACTCACAGTGTTCCTCCTGCCTCAGCCTCCCAAGTGCTGCGATTACACGTGTGCATCACCACACCCGGCTTCTAGCTTACATTATTTAGGCTGTTCTCCATCCTTTCCATTGCCATTTAGTCCTTATATCTGTAAGCCTGGCCCATCTCAGCCTCTAGGGAAGGAATGAGAGCTGTATCTTAATTGCTGATGTAGATTTTCACAAAGCTGAAGATGCACGTTGAGCACTGACTTCTTCCTCCTCTCAGGGTCTCAGGTTCCGAAGGGCATCGCTCCAAGGACTGCCCCACCTCAGGAGACAACGTGGGGTGTTGTTGCAGAGGAGCGGTGCTCCCTTAAGCCTGGAGGAACTGGTCAGGACCCTGCTGTGGAGCAAGCCTCAGCCCCCTGCAGCCCATCCACCAGCCCCCTGCACATCCCCTCTTTTCTGCATTGTGGTGCTCTCCACTGAAGAGTACACCCAGCCTGGCATTCCTTCTTGGTAACCTTTGTTAGCTAAAGGATCAGGAAGTCGCCTACTGTCATTTATCCAGGGAGTCAAGGTGTCTCTTCTTCCAGTGGCTCCTCCACCCTGCTGCCCCTCCCTGGGCCACCCAGAGATGGTGCACCATTGAGTCCCCACTGCATTCCCCCAGAACTGGGGAACACACCTTGATGCTGTTGCTCAAGTGGTCAAGAATGGAATGAAAAAACAGATTTTTCAACACTGACCACTTCTGCACTAAATAATCACTGAAAACACACACACAGAATATTGCACATGGAAGGGGTGCTGTTGATCTAGTCTATGTCACCTGGCCACATGTTTTTGTCCTCCTAAGGGACCACTACGGACTCCTTTTATCTCCCTGGGTTTAGAATGCTTCGTCTTAGGGCACAGGCTCCAGGAGGAGTGACAAGGCCTTTCTTCCCTGAGTCCTTTGGGAAAATCCCAGGATATTGCGATTACCCCAGAATGTTCCCTGTGGCTACGGCAGATACAAGGCTCCTGTCTCACAGGTGCCTGAGCTAGAGCCTCTGCAGAGTCTGCTAGAAACAACCGCAGCTTCACAAGCATCGTTGGGCAGTTAGTGATACAGGGCTGGCCCTCATTTTGAGTGGCCCTGTGGGTCATTGGGCAGTTAGTTAGTGGTATGTGGGCCCATCCTGATTTGGTGGCAGCCCCTGGAGGTGCAGAGGAAGTTGGAGTCACATGTTGAGAAGAGGGTAGAGTGACCTCTGTTCAAGGCTAGCATGCAGACAAGGCGTTAGAACTTTTGTTCAGTGTCAGATCTGTCAGAGGAGCACAGGTTTCTCCATCACACTATTGGCACTCACAGTGGATCATTCCTTCCAAGTAACCGTCCTGTGCATTTCAGGATGTTGACAGTGTCCCTGGCTCCACCTACAGGAGGCCAAGGGCACCCCTCCCCAGTGTGACACCCAAACATGTTTCCAGACAATGAGACCCTTGGAGCAGAGCAGCAGCAACTCCCTCCTGGTTCCCTGAGCCCCTCGTCCTGTCTGCAGCCACAGATCCACGGGCCTGATGTTTCTCAGTTCTCTCATTTAACTTGCTTCAGCCTGCCCCTCAAAACCCAGTTTTCTCCTAGGATACTAACCAAGTGTTCATCTGTTTATTCCAACTGACTTTATTGCTTTAATGAATTTACAGCTCGTAACTGGTGATTGTACCACTCATATCACATTAAGTAAAGATGAAGTTGTCTTTTTTATTTTTTGTTTTTATTGTCTTACTATTTTTATCTTCTTGAAAGTTTGTCCAGCCTCACTACAGAAAGGGGGTGGGTGGGTACTGCTGGTAGTGATCATGTGTCTGTTCCCTGTAGAATCTAGGGTGGTGTTTCATGCAAAAACAGATGCTCAATACAGAAGTACCTGAGGGTGGTTTCCCTTGTCGCATTTGTTGTGGTTGGTAGATATTTACTGGATTAAATCATGTGCTCATTTGTGCAGCCGACCCTGCAGTGGGGTGGTTTTGGATGCTAACCTTCTCACCATTTTCTCTTTCCAGTTTCTTTTTGCACAGTATATGCCTGAGTGGCTCTGGGTGTGGGGAGCAAATATTCTCAACCGCTCATTACGAAAGGAGGCCTTGTCCTGCACGGCATGAATCAGGATGATTGGTGAAGTTTTGCCAACTCATGGTAACCTGCAGTGTTCTGACATTTGGAGAACATTTCATTTATTGTATGTGTTTGCTTTTGTGACTGATTATCTAGCATCCTGTCGATTCATCATTTGCAAGGCAGACTTTGAGAGTGCTGTGACCTCTAGGGCACCCTGGATGGCACAGAGTCAGTAAACAACTAAAGCATAAAGAACTGATGGAAGAAACCTAAATGTCAGTGCTTTTTACCTAAGCTGTTCAAAATCTGTGTAATTTATATTGTTCTAGGAGCCACAGGGATCTAGCACTTAGGATTTGGTTTGTCAGCTCTTACAATTTCAGATGTTGTTTTGTGAGAGAAATTACCTATTTCCCTTTATAGATGACTCCTATTCTTGGTTTTCAAGTGTTGATCAGGAAAATTACTAAAAAGTGTGACTTTGTAACTGAGAGTGCAGTGGTGGCGTGGGGGAACTCTATGCGTCCTGCTGCGCAGCTCCCTGTTTGGGTGTGTGTGTATAGATGCTGCTTTTTCCTGAGGCTCCTGTAGAGAACCATGTGTGCTGTATGCTGTGTGTGTCCAAAGAACTCTGTGTGTGGCTAAATTACTTTAAAAGAGACTTGTCAAGGTGACATGGAACCTTACGAGGTATTAATAGTCTAGGTTGTTCCTCCTCACACTGAGCAATCCTTCCTGCTTCTGTGATGTAGGTTTGCTGTGTCTAGTACTGTGTCCTGAAGCTGTTTTTGTTTTTCCAACTCTATTGAATGAAATCCTCAATTTGGATATGTAATGGGTAGCCCTCAGTCATCTTTTGATTTATAAGATAATGTTGTGAATAAGTAGTGATTTCTCAGCCTATTATCCATTTTTTTAACTGAAATTGAGCCCTGTAGAACTTGTTAATCTGGTTTTCATACAATTTTCTATGTAATATTGCATTGCAGTAGCATTCTTGATGTATTTATGAAGTGGTTAAAATATTGACAAATTATGTGTGTGATCTATCTGTTGAAATAATAAGTTAGAAGCTCATTTTTGGCTGTGTAATGAACTTACACTATACATTATAGTGAACATTTTTATTAATGTGAAGGTAATTATGCACAAGCCCCCACAATGTGGATTAGCATTGAGACCTATCTTTAATTCAGACCCTGTAAACTCACTCACTTTTGAGGGCCGCATATGTAGCACATTGAAAATTTTAAGTCACTATAAGAATATGGCAGCGTGTATAGATTTAAAATTAAGAGCTTAGTAGTGTGACACTGATGCAGAAGGAAGGAAGTAGGTTGAAAGTCAGGACTGATTGTTTTCTTGTGAAGGATACTCCACTGTAAGTGAGCCTGACTCCGCTTTTGTGTTAAGCACACAGCTTCGCCCATGACGACACTGCCTGCAGCATTTCTGACTATGACTTGGACTCAGAAGATCAATGTTAAATTCCAAAGCTCTTTCACTCCTCAATCCTGTCTTCCGAATGTAAGCTATGGAGAACTGCACCCTCACTCAGAGAGACTGTGTAACAGCACAGGACTTGGGGGAGGTAACTCAGAATCCTCCTGATTTCCTGCCACACCATGTAAACTCTGAAGGATTGTAATAAACAGCAGCAGCTTTATGTAAACACATTGTCAGTTACCAGAAAGGTTGTGTGTTGCTACGTGATGAGAACAAGTAAACACATTGTCAGTGAGGTTTTAAAACTACCTTGTCAGGACCGGCTACACATGCTCATTGGTACAGCTGTGGGGCATGGCTGTCTATAGCTTCAGTGAAAGACCGAGACTGGGAATTTCCTTAGGTTTCTAGCTTTTATAAAATATTTTTGTCCCAAAAGCACAATGAGAGTTAATTACACTATGATGGATAGGGTTGCTTACTTAAAAAAATATAGTGGGGCCGGGGATATAGCTCAGTGGCACAGTGCCTGTCCAGCAAGAACAAGGTCCTGAGTTCGATTCCTAGCACCAAAAAAAAAAAAAAAGGAAATCTGAACATTTGAAATATAATCTCTGAGTTGAAAATGTAACAATAAAAGCAGCTGCTTCTTTCCTGTGGAAGAGGTTTTGCTGCAAATGTTTGCAAACTGATGGTTTGGAAAGAGGGTCTTTTTTTTTACCTTGTAGAAATGATGAGTAAAAGTTACCCTGTGAACACTGTGGTTTTAATTCATTAACAGCTGATGCTAATCTGGTGTGCTGGATGGTAACGTCAGCTACTTGGAACTCTGAGGCAGGAGATCAAAAGTTTGAGCCTAGCCTGGGCAACTTACTGAGACCCTGTCCCAAAACAAATGCATACATATATTAAAAGGCCAGGAATGTAGCTCAGTGGTAGAATGCTTGTGTAGTGTGCTCAAGGCTGTAGGTTCAGTCTCCAGTATTGGTGGTGGGGCAGGGGGAGAGGGGTGCTGATGCTTTCATAACAAAATTGTGCATACCACTGCCTGGTGAACTTTTGAAGCACTGAAGTGACATCTTGATCTCATCTCCTGATGATTGAGTAGGACGAAGATGGGTTTGTTCATTGACTTTGGTAGTGTAGAGTAGTAGGTGATTTGCCATAAGCTGTTGCAGTTGAGTGGTGGGATAAAGGCTATAAAGTGTGTTCAGCAAGATACATCTGTAATTCCAGCACTCAGGTGGCTGAGGCAGGAGAATCACCATGTTTGAGGCCAGCGTGGGCTACTTACTAAATTCAAGGGCACCCTGAAATACACAAGACCCTGTCCAAAAAAGAAGAAAGCAAGTAGAGACAGTTCTGAGGACTCTTTTTGTTGTTTTCCTACTTCAATTACATAAACTCTTGTCACATATGGGAGCCGAAGGGTTAAGTGGTGTGTCCCCACCTTTGACATTCTTTGTCCCCCAAAACCAATTCTAGTCTGTCCCTCTCAGTACATACAGTCCCTGACTTAGAACTTACAACGATCGATATTATACATTGAGCAGAAACTAAAGTTTGGATTTTGATATTTTCTCAGGTAAGTGACAGGGAGTTTGATCCTGGTTTTTGGTGCTGGGCAGCCACAGTGAGCCCCAGCTCCTAGGCAGGCATGCAGGCACAGGATTACCCATTGTCATCCCTTGGTGTCTGTGTGGGGTGGGTTCTAGCACCATTATAGATACTCAAATCTGCAGATGCTCATGTCCCTTGTATACATAGTGGTGTCATATGTGCATATATCCTTCTGTATACCTTAAATTGTATCTAGGTTTACTTCACATACCTAATCTATAATTGTTGTGTAAATGGGTTTGTGACTGTTTAGGGAAGAATGACAAGGAAATAAAAGTCTGTACATGTTCAGTATGGACACAACTTTTTCTCAGTATTTTCAATCCAGGGTTAGTTGAGCTGGTACATATGGAAGCCACTGACACAGAGCCAACTGTATAAAGTAGGATGTGTTAGGTAATTTTGTCCAGCCTTTGGCTAATACAGCGGAGTGTTCTGAGCACTTTTAAGGTAGGCTGCAGGTGTGGGACCAGATATACAGGGTAGGTGAATTTGGGAATATTGGATTAATTCTTGGTGGAGAAGATGGGCTCTTTTAGGCAAGAGGTCTCAAACAGTGCCCGCTATGAGTACATGATGGACCACACGCCTGCGTCAAACATGTCCTATGTGCCTCAGCACCTTGGGAGCCAGGCAGTTAGAATCCCATACAGGGTCTTCCTCTGCTCCCTGTGATGTTGACCACTGACTGCTTGTTCCAAATCCTGTTTGACCTCCACATCCTCAGAAAGTTTGCCCAGCCTGAGATTCCAGTAAATAACCCAGTTTTGGTGTAGGTACTGGAAGCCAAAGACAGTCTGCTGAAGGTAGTGGCAGGCCCCAGGCTCAGTCAGTGCCTTCCTCTTGTGCAGCTCAGGAGAGACCTCGGGGGACCCTTGAACATGAAGCTGCTACCCTCAAACAAGCCCTGAAGCCTATAGTGTGCTGGTGGGGAAGCTGTGGAGGTAGGTATCTCCATGGGCATATGGAGCAGCAGCTGTGGCAGTCTTGCCCTCAGCGTCTTGTGTCTGTATCAGGTTGACGTTGCTGTGCCCTAAAAGCAGCTCTATCTATGGTGCTGCCAGCTATGTAGGTCCACTAGGACCTCTGGGATCTTGCGTGCTTGTGGAGTAGCTGTTGGGCCTGGGGCTTGCAACTTGGGAACTCTGGCTTTCCCCTGTTCAGCGGATGCCTGGAACAGCTGCTGTTATTTATAAAATAACAATTTGAATACAGATTTACTCTTTCAGGGAAGTGCAAATGTTCTATACACAAAGGATGAATTTAAGAAGTTAGCTTACAACCCGGATTGGTAGAAAGTGGTAGACCAGGATCCTTGAGGTTTCAGTCATTTTTGGTTCTCTCCAAAGGACTTTTCTGTCCTGGCTTCACTTTCCTTAATCTTACAGGCATTCTCAGGAGCTGGCAGTATGATCTTCCCTTTGGGGCTTCAGGGGTGTTTGCAATGTTCTAGACAGGTGGGCAGTAGTTGATCGCATAGTTACTACAGGACTGTGAAAAGAACCCTGGCCAAAATTATTTCACCCCACGTTAGAACAGAATGACATAATAAAGGTTAAGATCAAATGCACTTATATGATGGCAGAAGAAAGTACTTCGAAGATTTGCTAATACACAGTCACGAAGCTGGGCGGGGCAGCACATGCCTGTAATCCCAGCACTTAGGAGGCTGAGGCAGGAGGATCGTGAGTTCAAGACCAGCCTTGGCTACAAAGTGAGCTCAAGGCTAGCCCAAATTGCATAGCGAGACCCTGCTTCAAAAAGACAAAAAATAAATTAAAAAAAAAAATAGAAAGTCATGAATTCTCTGAAAGTTCCTAAAATCAAGCTCTTGAGTGGAAAACCCTGCAGAGTCTACTCCCAGTTATTGAATTATATATAGGTCATCAGCATCATGTGTTTCATTTAATCATCCTGTGAGGTATGTACTAGTACCCTGGCTTTTGGGTGAGAGAGCTGAGATACAAAGAGGTTAAACACTTTGCTTAGCATTACAAAATATGTCTCAGGTGGGATAGGGTGTTTGGTGATTCTGTCTTTATCTGCCATGTGGAAATTAACCAAACCATTAAGAATGATGTGTTGTGATTTCTTGCCATGTTGGTGCCACTTGGCATTACTATAGTGTGGTGGAACGTTGAAGTTCTACAGTTTTACGTGGCCAAATAGCACATCCTAACCCACTAGTATTACTAGAACATGCTTGCTGTCGCTCGAGGCTTAGGGCTGAGTAGGGGCCGGTTCAAAATGGAGACTGAAAAACACCAGTTACTCTAGTGTCTTTATCACCCATACCATATATATATATATATATATATACATATATATATATATATATATATTTTTTTTTTAATTGGCAGGCACACTTTTAAGTGTTCTACACTTTTTTTATACTGGGAACTGAACTCAGGACCTTGCGCTTGCCAGGCAGGTGCTGTGGCGCAATCCTCTCTGCCCAGTGTTTTACACATTGTCTCGTTTCTTTAAAGCAGGAAAGTAAATATTTGGCATTAATGAAAATCCTTACTGTCTCACCAAGCACAGACACCCCAGGCAGCAGAGGAGCCCTCCCAGCAGTCAGGCCAAGGACTTGAGGGTTTAGGAGGTTGCGTAGATGCGATACGGGGCTTCCCTGGCTGGGTGGGTTTAGAGCCATAGGTGAGGGTGGGGATCCCGGGCCCCTAGCTTGGGAGGACTGGAGTTTGCTTGGATGTGTACTCCGGCGGGAAGCGCAAGCGCTGGAGTAACGCGCTTTCAACTTGTGGATGCGGCCATCAAGGCGGGAGTTTCCCATCACAGTCGTCCTCTTTAGAACCCTGCTGCTTTCAGGCCTGTGCTGTTCTCCCCAGCTGCCGGTTCCAACGCCCAAATATAAGCCTGGCACTAGCTCAGCACAACAACACGCGCGCGGCAGTACTCGCGAGTTGGCCTCACCCCTTGGTCAGGGCCGCAAGTGTCGCGAGACCTCTCTCCACTCTCCCGGTGCTCGTCCGCGTCCTTGAGTGTCAGAAGTGTGTACGCGGTCCCGGGAGCGCGCACGTCGGGCCGACGCTCCAGATCGTGGGCCTCTGGGTCTGTGGCGCGATCTCGCGAGAATTGCGAGTAAACAGCCCCGAATGGAGAGTCGCGGCGTGTTATCGGCGGAGGCTCCGTTATCCCGGGCCCGCCGGCTCCGAGCCTGAGGCTCCGAGCCGAAGGTACGTAAGCAGCCCGCTCCGGACATCCCGAGCCGCCGCTCCTCCCGGCCTGCGGGCGGCCGCATGCGTCCCCGGAGCCGGCCGCGCCCGAGGCCCGAGGCGCCGGGCTCCTCGCGTCCCGCCGGCTCCGCATTGCGGCGAGACCGCGCGGGCCCTGAGCATACCCGGGTCGCCGCCATCCCGTGGACACCGTCCCGCCACCGCTCGGGGATCCTCCAACCGCGCGGGCCGCCAGGCCCGCTCCGGCCTGGCCCGCCGGCCTGCCGCACCTGCACACGGTTTGGGTAGCTTGTGCCCGTTTGCTTCTTTATGTGAAATTCACGCAGCGAAGCGATGTGCACAGTCTGCCCCGGGGCTTCTGGACAGCCGCGCGGGTCTCTGCGCTTCCCCGGCAGCTGCAGGTGTCAGGTGTTAAGAGACCGCACTTCCTCCCGGCGTCTCAGCTCGTGCACTTTGTGCCACTGATGCTTAGGACGCGGCCTGTGGCACATAGGACCCGTGAGACGGGTAACTGGAGCAGGATGCCTTTTAACCCTGTAGGGTCTTAGATCTTGACCTGCTAAGGCATGGTGGTGCTAATGCCAAAGACCGCTATCATTGGCTTCATTTTTATTAAGATGTTTACCCCTTTCCGTCCATAGAGCGCTTGAAAATCTTGGCTTGCAGGTCTGTGCAAGTTAAGTTAAATATTTACTTTTACATTAAATTCTGAGTGGCACTTCCAAACGATACGAGTGAAAAGACTTGGAGCTTGAATTACAGTCTTTCGTGGCACTATCCTAGTAAGCCTGGGTCTCAGGTCCGCAGGTGTGTGAAAAGGAGCGGCGTGCATAAGAGCAGTTCTTCTCCCAAGGTGTTTGTTGAGCTGCAGAACCTTCTCTTAGTGTAACTGTTTTCATGTAAGAGCGTCCCTTTGGTAACATGTACGTACCACATTAAATGTAGAGTTGTGCAGTCTTCACTGCGGTCCGCTCTTAGGTGTCCGTTACCCCGAGAAGACCCCAGTGTTCGTTTATTCATTTGCAGTCAGTAGCCGTTTTCAGCACCGTTAATCTACTTTGTCTCCCTAGATTTGCCGTTTGTGAATATTTCATCCCTGCAGAAGGGAGGTCATATGACATGTGGTCTTTTGTGTCTGGCTTCTTCACTTACAGTGTTTTCAGGGCCCATCCATGCTGTAGCTAGCATGTATCAGTAATTCATTCCTTGTTAGGACCAAATGATACTCCGTTGTATGAGTAGCCTACATTTTTTTAATCATTCATATAGAGATATTTTTGGGGGGAGAATGTTTTGAGACAAGGTCTCCCCACGTAGTCCAAGCTGCCCTTGAACTCACTTTGTAGCCCAGGCTGGCCTGGATCTCTAGCGATTTTTCTGCCTCAGCCTCTCTAGTGCTGGGATAATGAGCATGCACCACCGCCAAGACTGACATGCAGAACGCTTTTTGTAAATTAAATTTTATTTTATGTTCCGGTGTGTGACCCATGACAGCAGCTGTTCATCAGGGCCCCCAAGTCTGCTGCATTCCCCGAGCACTCTTTTTCTGTGAAAAGTGGAAGTTCTTGTGCAGGGCTGGCCAGACCTTTTTTTTTTTTGTTCTTGAGACAGGGTCTCGCTATGCAGTTCAGGCGGGCTTTGAGCTCACTGTGTAGCCCAGAATGGTCTTGAACTCGCAATGATCCTCTTGCCTCAGCCTCCCGAGTTCTGGGATTATAGGTGTGTGCCACCTTTGAATCACCTAGGAATGAAAGAGTGTCTATTCTAGTCAAGAGAGTTGTGTCATTCCTTGCAATTTCATGTTCTTTGTGTTTTCTTTCAACCCATAGTTAGTTCTTGGACTGCTTTTTCATTTGCATGGTAGCCACCACAGGTGTCACGAATAATTAGAATGACAAAACCAGGAAGAGCGCCAGCAGAGGTGAACTGCGCATTTCCTGGTAGTGTTTTCAGTGGGCCCTTCCAACTCAGTCTCTGTCGGTCTGTCTCTCTCCCCCGCTTCTCTGTCTCTGTCGCTGTCTCTGATGACCACTCTTCTGGAAAACTGAAATGCTAAGAACAGGCTGTCTAACCTTTGTGTGTGTGGGGTGGGGACAGAAATTAAAGATAGCATTGTCACTTTCATTGTTTTCCTTTGAGGCAGGTTGAAGTGATGAAAAAAATAAATGGATTTCTGTTTCCTTGTAGCCTAATCGGTTTTTTGTGTTGTAGAAATCCATTAAGTATATTAATTTTGACAACGTTCTGTTTGCCTAAGGAAACTAATTTAAGATGTGGGAGGTAGGAAGTTTGGCAGTGCCTACTCGGGCTGGCTAGTTCTAGATGGCCACAGGATAAGAGAAGACTGCTGGGAGCCAAGAGCAAATATGTGTAAGAGGACGCAGTGAGACACTGTAGACAAGCATGCTCTGTTGACACATTGGGCTAAAGAACTTTTTAAAAAAATACAATACTAACTGATGGCCAGAATGTGCCATAAGAAATAGTTCAATCAGGCTTAAGAATACACCTTTATTTTTGGATAGTGTGTTCTGGCATTGCTTAATTGTTAGCCTGTTAAACAGTGGTAATACAGTCAACTATGCAATTAGTTATGAAAGTGGTAGTTTCTCACGCAGCTTTTAATTAAACTGGATAGTACCCTTTTGCTATTTAAATACAATTCAGTTTTTGGAGTTATTTCCGTAAAACTAGTTTATTAAAAAGCAAGGTATAACTGCATAGTTAGATGATTATCATGTGATACAAATAATTTTCTCTCAACCTGAATTATGTTTTTAAATTATCTTTAAAGAAATAATTTCAGATGCATTTAAGTTACACCCAGGAGTATAATCTTTGTGATATTCTTCCATTATGCAAATTATAAGTTTCAGAACTGCAAGGAATGTTAGCTGTCAGCTAGACCAGTTGGTTGTCCAAATAATGTATTTCCTCTACTTTGTCTCCTTTTCACACATCTTATTCCTGGTACATATCATTTATGATGATTTTTTTTTTTTTTGCGGTACTGGGGATCGAACTCAGGACCCTGCGCTTGCTAGGCAAGCGCTTATTCCACTGAGCTATATCCCCAGCCCTGGTACATATCGTTTAAACTGTGTCTTTTATTTAGTATTTGATGTCAAATTTTTTTTTATTACACCTGTATTAGAGCTATATGCATACTCATGGAAAATCCATAGGTGGAAATACTATCTTTTAGGGTATGCTTTTTCTGGGAAGACAGCTCAGGTCTTCCACATAAAGAATTCATGGAAATTTGGTAACAGCCCAAGTAAAAGTTCTGAGAGTAGGTGATAATACAACACAAGTGATAACCCTTTCTGTAACGAACCAGCTAGAAGTGTGATGTTCTCAAAGGGTATCATTTCTGCAGGCTGGGTGGTAGCTGGAGATAGATTTTTCTCTTTTCTGTCTCTGTTTTTTGGTGGTATTACAGATTGAACCCAGAGCCTTTACACCAAGCGGTACCTCCAGCTCTGTTATCTTTCTATTTTGAGGCAAAGTCTAAGTAGCCCAGGCAGGATTTGAACCTGTAATCCTAGTGCCTTAGTCTCTGATGTAGTTGCCGGGATTATAGGCATGTGCCTGCCACCACACCTGGCTTGGAGACAGAGTTTTTTTTTTTTTTTTTGAGAGCAATTCCTTAGGGATAGATCTCCTTTAAGATCACTATTGTGATTTTTTTCTTTAAGATATATTTTAAAAGGTTTATGAAAGCATTTAAACATGTTTAATTATAAAAGTAACACACTCTTAGTGAAAACATAAATAAAATAGAATAAAGAAGAAACTATTTGTGGTTATCCTGTTATAAGGTAGGACCACTTACATTTTGGTAATTTTTTTCCTGTGTACTACACAGTTTTAAAAAATCAAAACTTGGATCATACTGTATATGAACTATTTTATTTAATATTTCATTGGGATTTACTCATATTCCAGTTGCTGATGTAACAGTGGCTTACACCAACATGGATTTCCTGTCTAGAGGACTAGACAGTGTAGAGGTCAGAAGTCCAAAATCAGTCTCACTGGGCAAAGTCAAGGTGCTATCAGGGTGCTGTCAGGGATGGCACCTTCTGAAGGCTCTGAGGGAGCAATCTGTGTCCGTCCTTTCCTTCTTAGGGTCTGGAGCCCATGGTGTGTGCTGGTTCTGACTTCCTCCTTGCTCCAGGCCGTGTATCCATTGTTGTAGCTCTCACCACCCACTCTGATGGCCTCGTGTAACACACCTCCTTCACCCGGACAGTGGGGAAGTCTCAGTGTCCTAAGTGCAGTCATCCCTGCAGAGTTTTTGTACAGTCCATGTAAGGGAATGTCCACAGTTCCTGGGGATGAGGACATGGACATTTTTTGGGGGACCATTATTCGGCCCAGCACAGGAACAGTTTGAAATTGCTGCATGGCATTCTCTAATATAGATGAACCCTAGTTATTCTGCCTGCCCCCTACTATTGCACACTTGGGTGGCTTCTAATTTTTCCCACTTATACCCTTTAGTATATATCCTAGGACATAAATCATTGCATGCTTTTTTTTTTTTTTTTTTATGTCTTTTTGAGACAGGGTCTCCCTGTGCAGTTCAGGCTGGCCTCGGGCTCACTTTGTAGCCCAGGCTGGTCTCAAACTCGCAAGGATCCTCTTGCTCAGCTTCCCCAGTACTGGGATTACAGGCGTGCGCCACCACACCCAGCCACTGTGTGCTTTTGGATTCACCCACTTTGGAATGAATTCCTAGGAGAGATTATAGAAAAGCAGGCTCCTTTGATCTAAAGATTGTGGACTCTAGAACCAGAACTCCTGAGTTGCCAGCCAGGGGTTGGAGAGGCAAGTGGCTTATCTCTGTTTAGCCTCAGTTTTCCATCTGCAGATAGGGATCATAGCAGTTTTTGTGAGGATTAAATAAGTTAATGCATGCCAGTTATTTATAATAACACCCACTAGATAATAAATGCTTAGAAAATGCTTTTGTTGTTGTTATTGGGTTTATTAGACCAAAAGGTTCTTATGTTCATTCATTTTAAAGGGTTTAATACATATGAGCAAATCATCATTCTAAAAGATTATAATTTTTTTTTTTTACTTTTACCAACGACATAAATGAGAATATTTTGAGTTTGCTGAACTCTTAAATGTGATTTATATTACTTACTACTTCAGAGTTTTCTGTCAAAATGTGAATCATAAAAGCACTAATATTAATTTTAATAGAAATTTTCTTTACTGTAAACCCTGCCAGGCAATCTGTCAGTTCCTTAGCAGACCAGTTCTATCTCTCTAGTTCCACATCCACAGAATCAGCCAACCACTGCTTGAAAATATTTGGGCCAAAATTTGCATCTGTACTAAACATGTACTGACTTTTCCCCTTGTCCATATCTGCTAAGCATATAGTATAACAATTGTTTACATAGCCCTTACCCTGTATTATTTATTATAAGTAATCTAGTGATGATTTGAAGTCTAAGGGAAGATGTACATTTTATGTAACCCCCTTGAGCATTGTGGATTTTGGGGGTCCTGGAACCAGTCAACAGGTCCAGGTGACAACTGTACCTTTAATTTCATGCGTGGCGTAAGTTCTGTCCCATCTTTGGGAGTGCTTGGGGGTCATTCTGTGTAACAGTCCATGAGTTTCCTTGTAGAATATCCCTTGTGTGGGGTCCCTGCAGAGTTCCTCATGATTTGAATCCAGCTGTGCATCTTCGGTGGGGACATCACAGAAGCAAACTTGGGCCCTGGTAAGGGTGTGCACAGGCAGACCTGGGCCCGAGTGTCCTGTGGCTGTTAGCTTGGACAACAGGATGAAGTTTCTCCATTGCTGTCACTCTTCTCCCTTTGTAAATAGTGTTCACTGGACCCAGGGGTGGTCATGAATGGCTGTCCTTACGGGCGCGTGTCTGTGTCATTGTTCATCGGCTTCTAGCCCCCCGTGGCATTTTCTTCTCTAAGGAAACTTATTTTGGGGCCTTCTTATTCTAGGTCTGGGAAATTGTAGACATCTCAGGATGTCATAATTTTGATACCATGAGTTTTTCATAATAGTATCTTCTGCGAGCCTGGTTTCAGTTCCCCTTCAGGAACGTAAGCAACTCCCTAGATCCAAACAAAGCAGGAGGTGGTGGGTCATTTTCTGTCATTTTCAGCCTTGTTATTTGTCCCCAGGGGACTTTTGTACTTGAAGGTGCCCTCCTTTTTTCCTTTCACGCTTCCTGCCAGTGCTGGTCGCACAGAGATGAGCGCAGACACTAGCAGACAGGCTTGGTGCAGTGCAGTCTGGAGCCAGGCCTGTGTGTACACTAGGGTGCCCCTTTGCTAGAAGGGGTCAGTGAGCTTTTAGTCACTAGCCAGTCATCTCTTTCGGTGGCCTACCTTTCTGTAATCAGTCTGGATTTGGTTTTCTTTTGATCTTCCTTGCCCTCTGTCTGTTGCCTTCCCTCCAAAGAAAAGGTCCAGGATTGCCCAGGATTCTGCCCTCAGCCCTGCTGCTCATCCTAAATTTCACATGTTCAGACTCAGCATCTGCTGGTGGTTCTGAACTGGCTTTCCTGCAGTCTTCATCTCAGTTAGGGGCACGCCATTGGTTCAGGTGGGTGAGAGGCTTGGTGTGACTTGAGTGCTCACTGTAGGCCTCTCACTCTGGTCCTCAGCAGCCTCTTGAGTCTGCCTCCCTGTCTCCGGAACCTGCCCCGGTCAGCGTTTCTGCCCCTAGTGTTATTAAATGTGTGGGCCTCCCAGTTGACCCCTGCTGTTTCACACATGCTTTCCCTTCGCTTTCAAAGTAAAGCTGAAGTCCTCTCTGACCCTCAGGCCCCCGCCCCATGAGGCTGCCCCATCACCAGCTCATCTCCTGCCTGTCCTTTCTGCACCCTGCTCCACCGCAGTGGCCCCTTTGTGCATCCTCACACACTCCAGACGTGTCCGTGCTCCAGGGCTTTTGCACTTTTCCCATTGCTTGGAATGTTCTTCTGTAGAGAACATGGGCAGCTTCCTGCTTCCTTCAGGTTTTTCCTCACAAGTTCCTTCTAAGAGGCTTCTGTGGCACTTCAGCTACACACCCACCCATCTCAGCTTTACTGTTTCTCCTCTCTAAACTTCGTGTTCATCACTAGCTAAATGCCATGTGTTTTACTTTGCTTGTTTGTTTCTGTCTTGCCACAGTGGGCGGTAAGCTCCATGCGGTCAGAGATTGCTGTCCTGTTCTGTTCCTTCTTCTGTTTCTACTGCCTGGAGCAGTCGTCAGTGTGGAGCTGCTCAGCAGTCTCATCCCATGGCTTTGTCCTAGCCTGCAAGTTTCCCTCCCAGTGGTGGAGATGTCTGTGTATTGGTTGTTTAGCAGCTGTTCTTCTCATACCTAGTACCACTTGAGCTCCTCACCCCTGCAAGGCAGACGGCTCTCCCGCCCTGCTCCTTCTGGGTGGCCTTCTGATCTGCGTTCTCCCATGGCTCCGGAGCACCCTGCTTGGGGTGCTGTGCTCCTCCCTTGCTCAGTCTGTGCTTGTAGCTCTGCCCTGCTCAGCAGCTCTACCTTATTAGCAGAAACCACATCTCCACAGAGGGGACCCTTGGTCTCAGTTCAGCTTGCCTGGCACTTGGCCCTTGTCTCTGCTTGGACAGTACTTTCCTGTGTTTTGAGTAAGTGTGTTTGTGCTTGGGGTCTTTGCTGCTGCGTACCTGGGGGCTGTATCCCTGACTTAGGTATTTGTCCTGCGGCACCTGGCAGTGTCTTAATGCTGTAAGCCCTCTATGAAATTTCATGATTTAATGACTAAGGCAGATTGTCCCATGATGTTACCTTCTTGGTGTTCCATTTTTAAAAAACCTAGAGTGTATATTTTTATGTGGGGAAAACTGAGTATCTTATGGACTTTTTTCATTTGAAAACCTCCAGATTATTTATTTCCATTTCTTTCTTTTAAAGTCAAGAGAATATTAAATATTAGTCCTGTCTTTCATGGAGACCATGATACAACAAGTTCAGTTGCTACCTGTGAGTGAATTATTGGAACAGGCTCAGTTAAAGTTGTCTAGACCCAGTTAGGTCTTAGATCTTCTCACTAATGATCACTAATATTTGTATTATACGTAGCCCCAGTAGGTCACAGTCTTTAGATAGAACCGGAAGAGTTTTAAAAGATCTTCCTGGTCATTTTTCAAAAAATTGAATGAGAGGCCCCTTTAAATCGTTTAAATATGTATTCCTTTCCTATAACATGAGAAGCACTACCACCAGTGACTAGCTTCATCTTTGGCCGACAGTCTTTAATTACTCAATGTACATCCTTTGTGAAATTATATTCTTAGATACGCTGTTGTGGGAAATAGCAAGCACCACCCAAAAAAATCTGGGTGATGGCTGTAAAATGTGTTGCGGGGGTCAGTGTCCGTTGTCAGTGTCTGCTGCTGCTGCCCTGTTGTGGGCTTTGTTCTCATCTTTGCTCTTGTGATTGACATTCTCGCGCTCTTCCTACTGAGATGGTCAGAACTCAGGGAAGGGTCCACTCATCCCTGCTTTGTCTGTCCTAGGTAGGCTGTGCTGTCCAGCACCAAGTCTAGAGATAGGCCTGCTTTCCTGGTTCTTTCATTTATAGCAACAAAGTTCCTACTGGTTAAAAGTTAAAAAATCTTGTACATGTTTTATTCCCTCAGTACTTTCTGTTTTTCCTGTTTGCAGAAGTATATGTGGATGGTTACAGAAAGCAGGATCTCTTTGTTGCTCTGCAGCACCAATTCCTGCCAAAGCAGTGGTTTGAACAAGGACCACCTCCCTGGAAAGGCGGCTGACTCCTTGTTCTGAGTGTTTTCTTCTTGCAGTACAAGGCCTGTCTTCCTTCATTATCTCCTTCCTTGCTGGGTTATTTATATCTCTGGTATGATCAGTGCAATTGGCTTTTCTGGTCACACTGCAGCCACCATTGTTTTTTACTGCTGTTCTTTTTTCATTTTGAATAATGACTATTTTTTTTCTACATTTCAGATATTTTGAAAGATGTCTGTGCTCATGAATAATTTCATACTCAAAATAACATTTTCCTTTAGCAGCAGCTTATCATACCAGTTGTCTTCTTGTTACTTGCTATCAAGAGATAACCTGATTTTATAACAGCCTTAGAAGCTTAAGTCTAGGGCCAGGGGTGTAGCTTTGCGGCACAAGCACCAGCCTGGCAAGTGTGAGGTCCTGAGTTCGATTCCTGGTATCAAAAAAAAGGAAGCTTAAGTTTGAAGCTTCATGTAAAGTAAATTTAATGACAATAAAAATAACTTTATGTTCTTTTCATAGAATGGCAGAAAGTATTTCAGTATCTGAGTAATTTTAGTGCAGTGTCTATACTAAGCTTTTGCCTAAAAAAATTGATGGAATCTGTGGAAAATGAAAGTGCTGTCTGGGAAGTGCCCTAGAGATGGAGAGCTGCATGCGATAGGAAGTGAAGAGGCTGAAAGAGAACTGGAGGAAGCGTCACGACTGCTTCTTGGGCTGCTGGGATGCCCAGGGCCAACCCGTTTCCCGTTCCTGGTGTTATTTAGTCGTTCTTAGTTGCTTGCATTTTTTTCATTTATTTTATTCTTTTTTTATATTTAAAAGACTGCTTTAAAACTGTGTGTGTGAAACTAGCAAGAAGTAAATAAATAAAACTGAAGTGGTGCGATGTTTCATGGTTACATTACACATCCGCCTTTTAACTGGGATATCTTTTTGACCCTTTTATCTAAACTGTAACTAAGTCACACCTGGTGTGTCAGAGTGCTTCAGGTGTCTGTGTATGCTGTTTTCTGTCTCATAGATTGGCTCACAGGCGAGTAGCCAGCTCCATTGGACTTGGTCTGCGGTGTAGATGGCGTCTAGGACTCAGTTGTCTCGGCCCGAATGAGAGAGGCCTCATGTCCAAGATGGAGAAGAAGCGAAGAAAGAAATGAAACCCTCTCTTCGGGCCAAGCCATGAAAGGCCATGGGACTTCACATTTATTTACATTGGACAAGACTGTAAGACGGCTGATCAGTAATGTTGCAGCTCTTAGCCAAAACAAAAATTCACTTCTAACCAAGGAAGACAAAAGTGTGATTTGAATTTATGTGATTTTTATGACCATATTCACCTATGACCATGAAGCTTGTCAACATCTGGCTGCTTCTGCTAGTGGTTTTGCTTTGTGGGAAGAAACATCTGGGTAACAGACTGGAAAACAAATCTTTTGACAAGGCCCCATGCCCTGGCTGTTCCCACCTGACTCTGAAGGTGGAATTCTCCTCAACGGTTGTGGAATATGGTAATGACATCAGCCTACCCTTTAGGACCTCCTGCCCTGTTGTTTTCAAACTTAGTATGAGTATTAGCTTTTGCCAAGTGACTTGTCCTTTTCTAATACATTTTGAGTAGGGTGAGTGGGCAGAACCTGGATGTCAGCTTTGCTGGTTTGTTTTCCCAGGCTGTTAGTATGGAACAAGGAAATGAACCTACAGTTTGATTCCATGGATCACATGCCATTGTTGCTGGGTGGTTTGGAGGTGCTGGATGTTTGCTCTATAAAGTTCAAGTGACCAGATGAAAATAACTGAGAAAATAGTCTGGTATTATCAGCTGCATAATTCTGGGTTTTGTTTTCAGTAAAATTTACTGAACATTAAGTTCTCTGAGTTTTTCTCCTATTTGAAAAACTACGTTTCTATAATACACGTTCAAATATCCATAGATACTTGTTTTTTAAAAATATCACAGGTGGGAATGTGAGAGGGTACTTGACAAGCATGTAGGTACCCACGTCCCAAAAAATTCCACAGGTACATCTGGTTTTGAGTGATGTATTCTGTGTGATCAGGGGATTCATATAAAACAAAGTGTTGCCAGGCATGGTGGCACACTCCTATAATCTCAGCACCTGGGAGGCTGAGACAGGAGGATCACTGCAAGTTCAAGGCTACCCTGGGCTGCAAAGTGAGCTCAAGGCCAACCTGAACTGCACAGTGAGACCCTCTCTCAAAAAGACAAAACAAACAAACAAAACAAAATATTTAAAAATGTTAAGATAACATTTAAATATATTAAGTGTTAAAATAACTTAAAGTTCAGCAAACTGCTGTGCTGGGCATTTAAATTAGTCTTTTTGTTTTTTGCTCTGTGATTTACTGTGGATTTTAAGATCCATAATTTTTCTTTTACCAGTTAGATTTCAGGTTAGATATAATCTAAATTATATATAATGAGCATTTATTTTTAATTGTGGTCATTGAATTTCAGAATATATCGTGGCTTTCAATGGATACTTCACAGCCAAAGCTAGAAATTCATTTATTTCAAGTGCTCTGAAGAGCAGCGAAGTAGACAACTGGAGAATTATACCTCGGAACAATCCATCCAGTGACTATCCTAGTGACTTTGAGGTGATTCAGATAAAAGAAAAACAGAAAGCAGGGCTGCTGACTCTTGAAGATCATCCAAACATCAAACGGGTAACGCCCCAGCGGAAAGTCTTTCGCTCCCTGAAGTTCGCTGAGTGTGAGTATTGTGCCCCCCAGCCAGGCAGTGCTCTGTGTATGCAGTTTCATTTTGAGGATAACGTGCTGCAGAAAGCTGAAAGTAGTTCAGGGCAGTCCTGTGTCCCTTCATCTGGTTGAGCAGCTGTGAGCATTTTCCCAGCAGGCACTTTTTTCTAAGGAGAAGCTGGTTGCTGTTGTGGTTGAGGGTCTGTGGTGGAGCGTGGTAGGGTCTCTGTTTCTCTTGGAGTGATTCCCAAGGTTCGCCCTGGAGACTGAACTGGAGTTGCAGAGCTCTTCCCATGCAGGAGGGAAAGACCTGGCCTTGGTGTTTCCTCTGTGCTTGGGTTTTGTCCCTCTCAGTATGGCACTGTGGAGGTTGGTTGGTTTGTTTTGTAGTGCTGGGGATTGAATCCAGGGCCTTTGCGGGGAGCTACATCTCAGCCCTCTTCTCTTTTTTGAGACAAGGTCTTGCTAAATTGCCCAGGCTGGTTTTGAATCCTCCTCCCCTCAGCCTGCCACAGTGCTGGGCTTATAAGTTGTGCCACCATCTTTTAAGTTACTCTGTAAAAGATCTTTTCCTCGGGTTTCATTTTGTTTCTACTCAGCCTTCTGACCGTGAACAGCTGTGCCATTGTGTCCTCCACTGCCTGCAGGTGCAGGGCTAGAAGGAGTTGCTGCTCCGTTCTCAGCCATGGCCTAGGCTTTCCTGCTCCATCACAGTTGGGCTAGTGAAGAGTTTATCCTTAAATAATGAATTGCATGTGTATTACAAAATACTTTACAAAGCGTATGTATTACCAAAGGAAAGGCTTTTACCTGTGTATTATAAGGCAGGTAACACATTGCCTGCTGTGTTATTTACTACTTTTTCACTAGAAGGAAAAGGAAGAGTGATGGCTCTCCCTCCTTTGTCTACCATCAGACTGGGCCTGAGAGCCTCTGAGGTTTTGCTGCATTTTTGGAAGAGTTAACCAATTTGCATAGTGTGACAAGCCAGTTCCTGAGTCAGTTATAGACCTCTGAGATCTGATTTTGTCAGAGCCTTTTCCACTAATCCAGATGTTTTGTGTTATTTTTCTCTGTAAAAAAGCAGTACTCCCCTAAAATGATGCAGTAAAAGAAAAACAACTCAAAGTTGGTATAATTAGCCAAATGTGTGGTGCCACAACTTCATTTTTACTTTCCTTCATGCATCTTAGAGAGCTCTAGAAAGTTGTAGGAGACATGGAGATGCCTAAGTTTATTTATTTATTTATTCATTTATTTACATTTTGTCTTTTTGAGACAGGGTCTCGCTGTGCAGTTCAGGCTGGCCTTGTGCTGACTTTGTAGCCCAGGCTGGTCTGGAATTCACAGTGATCCTCCTGCCTCAGCTTCCTGAGTGCTAGGACTACAGTCATGTGCCACCATGCCCGGTGAGATGCCTAAATTTAGTACAAAAACCCTAGACTGTTCTGGCAGGGATTCCCTTTTGTATTATCTCCACTGTGTTAGTCACACAGTATGCCAACAGCCTATAAGAAAACATGCTGCCTGCTGAAATGCCTGTTATTCTGACAGCCAGGACCCTGAGCAATAAACTTCTTTTCATTTTCAAGCATTGCTATTCCTTGTCTCTAGTATAGAGGTGCTGCCAACCTTAGCAGGGTGTTTGGATTGTTGGAAGTAATGCTAAATAGTAGTTTTTTTCATAGCTCTTATTGAAAAAGTTTTGCTGTATTTAAAGCTGAAACCTGTCTCGTGCTTATTTCATGCCATGGATCCTAACACGTAGCTAACCTATTTTCCACAAGACCACACTGAAAGTAAGAAGATACCCATCTTTCTAAAGATGACTGGTGTCTTTTGTGGTGGTTTTTCTTCTTAAGGCTAATCCCAGTTCCTTCAGTGTTTATTCATGACATGGTTCATGTCTCTTGCCATTTTACTTGTTTTTCTTTGAATAGTCTACAGTTTTTCTAGATTGTTCTCAAAAGAGTGAAGGCCAGACTGATAGAATACGTCACGTGTAGTCTTGTCTACTCAAGACGAAACAGAACAGACCCCTCCCTCTTCCAGACATCCTTAATTGCTAACTCTAAGGTTGTCCCTGCTGTTGACTTAAGGGCCAGAGCCAACACAGCAGGTTAGTACAGAACAATTTCAGCTGGACTATACAAACAGTTACTTCATAGAATTGACAGGAGTACGTGCTCCCCAGATCCCTGTACCTTCATGAATGCAGCCTAGTAGGGCTGGAAGAAAGATAAAAGCAGTTTGTTGTTGAGGCAGAAGTGCAGTAGCATAGATTGCTCTTAAAACTGACTTGAAATACAGTTTGTTCTTCATTGTAACACAGACTTGGAAAGGTAAACCTTGCAGTATTTGTTTCACACACACAACCTCCCCCGCTTTTTATTTTGAAGAGATTTACAGATAATAAAATTTGTCCTTTGAGTAGTTCGGCAGGTTTGGACGCAAGTATACAGTCAGGTTTCCAACCAACAAAATTAAGAGATAGAACAGTTCCCTCATCCTCACTCACCCTGCCTTGTGGTGGTTTTGTGTTTGCTGAAGGGTGAAATCCTAGTAGGTGAGAATATTGAGCAATACACAGTTTTTAAAAGGTTCTATTGATATTTGGCCAGAGATATGTTTGGTGGGATAATACAGCTTTTTCCTGTCCCAAAAGTACTGTGTAATAAAGTTTCATGATCAGTTAGTGGCCAGTTTTTCAGCTTTTTTTTCTTCCTTCTTCTGGCTCGGTGAGAATAAGCTGCTGATTAAAAAATAAAAATAAGGTTTTAATTTTAATAACATGATTGTTTTATTTCTTTACAAATTATTTTTTCAGTCTACCTTTGCTATACCTTGGTTTGAAAATTCTTAGTAAACAACCATTTGAGAATAAGAAGGCAATTAAATAATGTCCCATAATTACAATTTCATTGAGAAAATCCTTTTAAAAAGAATGCCAGATGTGGTGATGTACACGTATAATCCCAGTAGTTGGGAGGCAGAGGCAGGAAGATTGCTGTGAGTTTGAGGCCAGCCAGCCTGAGCTGCATAATGAGTTCAAGTCCAGCCTACACCGCAAAGCAAGACCCTGTCTCAAAAAAACCAAAGGACAAAAATAGAGAATCACACTTTCTTCTGACAGGGCTTTTAGGTCACCGTTAGGTGCCTGCAGGACCGGGCGGCGTTTCCTCTCTGGTTCTAACCACACTCTTCCTTGACTTTAGCTGATGCCCTCACACCCTGCAATGAAACCCAGTGGAGCCGGAGGTGGCAGTCGTCACGCCCCCTGCGAAGAGCCAGTCTGTCCCTGGGCTCTGGCTTCTGGCACGCCACAGGACGGCATTCCAGTAGACGGCTGCTGAGAGCCATTCCGCGCCAGGTTGCCCAGACGCTGCAGGCGGATGTGCTGTGGCAGATGGGATACACAGGTGTGTGCTGTCCACCAGGACGTGTAGAAAGGCCGGTGTCCAGTGAGGACCTCTCTCAGGCTGCCTGGCACCACAGCCCTGCCACCTTGTGCGTCTATCCTTTTGCAGTCCATTGGATGTGGTGAAGTATCCCTGTCTGTAACTTCTGGTATGTGGGGCTTCTGTTCTGTGATTTCGAGCTGTCACCAAATGAGTCTCATTTTTGTTACAATTTTTGAGGTGAGAAGGGGCAGATTGTGGAGCATTTCTTTCCTGGTGATGCAAACACCAACAAGCACAGCACTGCTTACAACTGAAGTGGCCAGCTGCACTGCCAAGGCCTGTAACTTCAAGGGAAGAGAGATCGCATTGAGATGGTCACTGGATACAGTGTCATAGCAGTTCACTTGTCACTTGGGCTTGGTGCGCTGTATGTGGATTGACTAAGTGACTGACTATCACACTTCCTAGTCATCTGTTTAGAACAAGAAGCAGCCATTAATGACCATATCTTGTAAAATAAAACTCAAAACCAGTGAAGGGTTTCCTTTATGTAACCAACCCATTGTGGCAGAGTGAACCTATTTTAACTAATGTGAAAACTTTTAACCTGACTTAAGTGTAAGCCAGTGTCCTGCCCCCAACTACAGTTGGTTAGGTGTCTTACTATCCCCCAGGCCACAGAGATCTCCTTTTCTGTGGCTCCTCACCCGCTGGCCTGCACCAGGTTGAAGGTGCCTAAACTACTTTTAACACCTAGCCAATTGACCTGTTACTAAAATAATTGTTTTGGGACTGGGAATATAGCTCAGTGCAGTGTGCCTGCCTGGCAAGTATGGGGTCCCAAGTTGATTCCTAGTACCAAAAATAAAAGATAATAACATAATTGTTTCCTCCTGGCCTTTTCTTTTTGAGTAAGGACTTCCTCACAAAACAAATTTTTTAATTAGAAAATCATTTTTTATTCCTCTCTCATCGGTTTTATTTGTTTTTTAAAAGTGGCAATAATTTTAGTAGTTGCTACAGCGTACTGATTATAGAACATAGAATATTGATGTGTAAAGGACCCTCAAAGCTGGAACCCATTACCTTCATTCTATTAGTTAGCTGTTAAGTAATACAAGTGTCTTGAATGCTTTTCTAGATGTTTTCTGAATTGATGAACCAGTCATGTATCACACGAGTGAGATGCCTTTTGGCCAGTCTGTGAGATAGATGCACGGTAGAGAAGTGCACATTGGAGTGGCTTTGCTGAGGCTGTGACTAATTCTTCACAGTCCCCTTCTACAGAGTTTGTTGTTACTGATGAGCAGTGCTGAGTAAATGGCTGTCCTTGTCAGGAGCAGGAGTAGTTTTCCCTCCTGTTTGCCATGCCCTGCTCCTTAGCCATGTGCTCTGAGGAGCTCTGAGGAGGGTTGTGGGTGGGTACCAGAAGGAGAAGCCACTCAGAGGTCACAACCCCAGAGCCTGAGGAGCCCACTCTGGTAGGGAGCAGTGGGGGCTCCAGAGAGGGGTTGCTTGTACTTAAACCTTGTTCCCCAGCAGAAGGTGGTGTTTCCCCCACTCACATCCTTTTTCATTCTTGGCTCAGCTCTCAGTCCTTGGGACTTCTGACCTAACCTGACCTCTTGCACTTAGGCTCTGGCAGTTTCCATGGATTCCAGGATTCTGGGCTGTGTGTTTTATAGACAGGAGTCCACAAAGAGAAATTATGCAATCATAATTTTGCTTTTTTTAAAAAAGGTGCTAATGTCAGAGTTGCTGTTTTTGATACTGGGCTGAGCGAGAGGCATCCCCACTTCAAGAATGTGAAGGAGAGAACCAACTGGACCAACGAGCGGACCCTGGATGATGGTGGGTCTCCGTCGAGAGCATTTTCCTGTTATTATTGTACCTGTGTTATAACAGATTCCCTGGAGCTCTCAGAGGATGTGAGGAAGCAGGGTCGGGGAGAAAAAGGGATGTCTGGAGAGCAGAGTGTGGGGGCCCACCCTGGGTGGCACTGGTGCCAGCAGGTTTGCCGTGGCGGCTCCCCACCCAGACTGCAGAGGGCGAGTCTGTGTGGAATCCATGGTTTGGAAGGTTGGGTTTTGCGGCATGCATTGTCAGCCACGTCTCACAGGCCTCTTTTTCCTTGTGGGCACAGGGCTGGG
This sequence comes from Dinomys branickii, assembly GCA_004027595.1. NCBI lineage: Eukaryota > Metazoa > Chordata > Mammalia > Rodentia > Dinomyidae > Dinomys > Dinomys branickii. Next base: position 50,483 of record PVLD010003971.1, read on the forward strand.
CCATGGCACGTTCGTGGCAGGAGTGATTGCCAGTATGAGGGAATGCCAAGGATTTGCCCCAGATGCAGAACTTCATATTTTCAGGGTCTTCACCAATAATCAGGTAGGTGTTTGGGGACTCCTGAACTTAATGAGTCAGTACTGAAATATAAAGAGTAAAGTAGAAGAACACGCATCCCTTTTGAAAGCATCACCCGTCTGTAACACGGAGCTGCCTGTGGCTCACATGTGCTGCATCTCTCACTGCTGTCACGCTGCCTTTGGCAGGGCCCTTCTCCCGCCACCCCTTTCCAGCCTACCTCAAACCTGACTTTTGAGGCCGCTGTGTTCAGGGATGGTTTCTTGTTTCATTCTCCCCTCAGGCTTGCCTGGGGCCTCTGGCTGACAGAGTGATTCTGGGTGTGGATCACCTCTGTGGCCAGGTGCCTTCTACTGCAGGGTTGAGCCATGTTACTACTGGGCTCTGTGCCCTAGCATTGTGCTGGGATCGGACTCATAAGCTGTGTTCCCACCCTCTTCATTTGAAAACGTTTTGTAGAAAAGGACAAGGGTACTAATTATTTCTTTATTTTTAAAATGTAATTCTTGAGTAAGTGACACAGAGCTCAAAAATATCAAAAGGCAGAATATCAAAAGGCAGCACAGTGAAGACACATTTGTCTCATCCAGCAGCTTCTTCATGTGATAGTGTTCTTAATTTCTTTTACATATACAGTGGTACCTTGTTCACAAACATTTCTTTCCGTAATTCTGGTCACAAACTGTACCTTCCAAAGCTTTTAGAAACAATTGTCAATCACTATACTTCTTGTCTTTCCACTATAAATTAATTCTTTTTTAAAAATGCAACTAAATGATGATCCACAAAGTAATTTAACTTATGGAAGGAAAACAGGAGGAAGTGGACATTAGAAACCTAATACTGGGATAGTTGATACTATCACTGCTGCCATTTGTCCTTAAGACTCTAGGTTTAAAGAATATTCGACAAATGCCTTAAACTGGTTAGAAGTATTTGACTTAAGAAAGTGCCTCAGGGTACACCCTTTCACAAAAGGGGCCATGGGAGGTGCTGTGTCATCCCAGAAGGTATGCTGGGTAACAGCTGCCCATCACACCTGGAAGGAAGATGCCTGTGGCACATAGTCACACTTCCTTGGGTCCAGCCTTAGGGACTTCAGGTTTCTGGGGATAGTATTGGACATTTTGGAGCATTATTTGTACTTGGGATTTATTCCTGTTGTTAATTTCAAAAAAGATACTAAGAGAAATACTTCATGCTTTGGAAGGTCTGTGTTCCTCTCTTAGAAATAAAAATTGTTGGGCGAGGGATAGAGTTGAGTGAGACCTTGGGTGTGATCCTCAGCAATGCACATAAATCAACAAAAAGTAAACGTGGTTGTAATGTCTTGAGACTTCTACTGGAACATTAAGGGGGCTGTTTTAATTTAATTAGGTATCTTACACATCGTGGTTTTTGGATGCCTTCAACTATGCTATCTTAAAAAAGATTGATGTGCTAAACCTGAGCATCGGCGGTCCCGACTTCATGGATCATCCCTTTGTGGACAAGGTTGGTTGAGTCACCACACGAGGATGCTGTACTTGGATGGCAGCTCCTGCTCTTTTGCACCTCAGCTTTGCGTCGTTTCTAGTGTGCTGGTGGCTTTTCACCCAGGTGGTGACAGCTTTGTGAGAACAGATGGCTAATGACTTTGAACTTTAGTGATTTGCATGTCATAAACTAGTGGGTTAGGGACCTCGGAAGTTGGTGTTTGTAAGAGGCACCTGGTGCCTTGTTGATTGCTTCTTACCTGAACCTGTGGCTTGGTTTTCCTGAGAACGGCTGGGAGCTGGGGTCTGCTCTGGGCATTGCACAGCCCTGCTTTCTGGGTGTTGCCCTCCTGTAAGCGCCCTGCTTGCCAGAGACATCTCTGTGGTGGCCAGTGCTGCATTTGAGGGGGCTTGTTTTCTTTTTTAGGGCAGTTTGTAGAAGTTGTGGGGCTTGGGGGATAATTGCATGTTGATTAAAGTCATATACTTCCATTCAGTAAATGTTTGCTAACTTTGTAGGTTTGGGAATTAACAGCTAACAACGTAATCATGGTCTCGGCTATTGGCAACGACGGGCCTCTTTACGGGTAAGCAGCCCCAACAGAGATGACCCCTGAAACAACAGAAAGTTACTGTCAGTCTGTTTGAGCATTTGTCCTTGTGTGCTTGTTTATATTTGTGTAACACTTCATTCTGAGTTTCCAAAGCTGAAAAAACAGAATGTGTAATGAGCTCCTGCGTACTCACTCTTGGCTTCGTCAGTCATCAGCTCAAGGTCAGCCTGCTGTCTAATTCTTTTCTTCACTTTGCTATTAATAGTCATTTAGAGTCTTAAAATTTTTATTCCACTGCTTTTTTTTTTTTGCATTAAAAATCAGTCAGGAAAGTGAATCTGTTAGAAAGGGATTTTGAGTATCTATTGAGACCATTACATACAGAATGCTGGGGAGAGGAAGGTCAAGGCAGTAGAGCAGGTGTTCCACCTTTCCAGGAGAGATCAAATGCAAACACAGTGAATCCAGGGGAGGGAGCAGAGGGTGCTACTCTTGGCAGGGACACAAGTGGGGTGGTCAGCTAGGAGAGCAGTCACAAGTCACTTGCCTTTGTCCCAGTTGCCATAGGTTGAAGCTGCATAAGAGATGAAATGTCCCCACTAAAACAGCCAGCAAACTTTGGTCTGGTTCGTGATCCCAAGTCTCTGGCTGCTTGCCATTCTGATTTTGATGCTGCAGAGAAAGTGCATAAGTACTTGTGTCACCTCTTTTGGAGGAGGATGTTGGTCACTGTTCTGTATTGAGTAGAGAGGATGACTGCAATTCGGTGTTGTGACAGAGTATCTGAGGCAACTCAAGGGAAAGAGAGACAGTGACCAAGGGTGTGTGCACATGTGCCATGGCGTAGTGCAGGAGAGAGTGACTGCCTTGTCCCTGTGTGTGTGCTTCTGGCTGCACATCCTGGGAGTGCTGCTGGGGGAGAGCAAGCTGCCTGAGAGCTCAGAGCAGTCAGTGTGAGGCTCAGCTGTGTGAAGTTGATGTTTAAAGACTCAGAAAATAAGGATGTCAGCAGTCACACGGTTCCATTCCAGTTTGGCAGGTAACCCTGTCCTCTTGAGAAATTTCCTGGCTTCTGGCTGTGCTGTGGCCCCCGCAGGGTATGTTGCGATAGGTAGAAGTGAGCACCACAGATGTACCTTACTTGTAGCTCTTCCATGAAAAACACCAGCTCCTGAGCCTCAGATTGTGGCGGCAGGAGGGCTGCAGCTGCCCCCTTTTCAGTACCAACAGCAGTTTCCTTGTTGCCGAGCCCTCTGGATGCTGAGCATTGCAGGGACTGACAGGATGAGGGAGGCTGGGCAGGTGGGGATCTCTTGCTGACCTCAGTGGGTGTTCTCTCCATGACTCCTGTCCTCCTCTTTGCTCCTTGCATGCATGGAAATTCGTGTACTTTTTGTATCAGCTGGTGGAAAACCATTCTGGCTCCCCTGAATGGCCACCTGGTAACATGTAGATGCTAGGTACAATCACATGCTCTGGAATCTTGTTGCTAGTATCTCTTAAGCCACTTGGACTCAGTCATAGTTTGGACATAGTCACAAATTCTTTGAGAATATGGTATGTTTTTTTCAGTAGCGGAGCTGTTATACAAAAAGCTTAGAAAGGGGCTGGGGATATAGCTCAGTGGAATAAGCGCTTGCCTAGCAAGCGCAGGGTCCTGAGTTCGATCCCCAGTACTGCAAAAAAAAAAAAAAGTTAAGCACAAACAAAAAGCTTAGAAATAGTTTTGTGCCAAGCATGGTGGTACACTCCTGTAATCCCATGCCTCAGGAAGATAAGGCAGGAGTATTTCTGAGTTTAAGGCCATCCTGGATTGCAAAGTGAGTTCAAGGCCAGTTTGAACTACATGGCAAGACCCTTCCTGTCTCAAACAAAAACCAAGCGAACAAAAAGAAAAATGCAGTCTCATATCTGCTTAGTTGATATGTTCAAATCAGTTTCATCTTGACCTGAGATGTTTCTTGTTATAATTCATTCCACTCTAGCTTCTTTGCAAGATTGAGTGCACTTGCACAGGGACAGTGGCCTGGTTTTCCTGTCTGCCTTTCCTTTAAGATGCTTGGGGTTGCAGAGTAATAGCAGCTACTCCCATGTGCTTCTGAGGAAGTTGGACACACTGCAAGGGGGCTATTAAAAGCTTCAGCTTCTGGTCTTGGCATTGCGCATGTGTGCATGTGGTACCTCACCAGACTCTGTATAATGTAGTTGAGGAGGCAAGAAGGATGCACTTGGAATGATTGAAAAGTAACGTGAGAATATGTAACTAGATGGTGCATTGCGAAGTGTGACCTCCTGGAAGTGCGGGGCCAGGGACCTCAGGGAACCGGGGGAAGTGAGGGACAGTGGACCTGGAGCTGGGCCTACCACCAGTGCTAAGGCACGGATGAGGAGAAAGCAGAGGTGTTCTGTTCCTGGTGAAAGGACAGAGACTGACAGCAGTGTGGAGGTGGCAGGAAACATGGCGCTTGATAGGCTGCTGTGAGGAGCAGCAGCAGTGTGTTAAAGCTGAACAAGTCTTGCGGAGGACCCTTAGGAAAGCCTTAGATTTTTCTGAGCACATTGCCCTTATTTGAATTATTCACTTTAAATTATTTCTCCCCTCCCCCTTTTTGTGTGTGTCTCAATTTAGCACTCTGAATAACCCTGCTGATCAGATGGATGTGATTGGAGTGGGTGGCATTGACTTTGAAGATAACATCGCTCGCTTTTCCTCCAGGGGAATGACCACCTGGGTATGGTTTTCTCTTTCACATGGCCCCTGGAGCCATGGGTCTGACACTTCGCAGGATCTGTCAGTGCACAGCTAGAGAAGCCACTTGTGACTCAGACCCTCATCCACAAGTTGGTAACCAGGGCTGGGGTTTAAGCTGTCATGAGGACCAGACTGGCGATGCTGGTGAGTCCTGAGCCACACATAGGGCATGGGTCAGTTCTGAGCAGTTCTAGTTCCATTTTTTAAAAGTTATCTCCAAATGACTCACATTTTAGGTGAGCTGGACTCATGCTCTCTCGTCCTAACCAGTAGTAGGAAGATGAACAGTTCCCTCAATGCAAGGTGGTCTGAGGAAGTAGAAGCCTACTTTCTAAGAACAGCTTGATAACAACTTTGCTGACATGGCAATATCTATTTACTTGTGCATATCAAAACGACTCCAACAAATAAGTCATTCAACTGCTTGGGGTTTGATTATGCATTCATTTCACCTCCTGTACCCATCAAAACAAAGTTTGGCTCCAGATAAGGTGCTTCCTCAGAAAAGAACACCAGGACTCCTCCCACCCTCCCAGCTGCAGGTAGCAGCCTCCTGGAGTTCTTTGGGGCAGGTCCTCTCTGGTTGCTTTGACTTAACATGTGCTGAGCTCCAGCCTCAGGTAAAACCTCAGAATGATTCATGGCTTCCTGGGAACGTCAGGGCCGGGTCCACACCTGTCGCACTCTGGCATAGGGGCATAGTCGTTGTTGTGAGTTCAGGACAGTGGTGGCTCTTGGGTGCCCCCTGTCTTCTCCCTTGGGGCTGCACACCTTCTCATGGAGTTGACCCACCCCCCCACCCCTCATGCTGTAATCTGACCTCACTGACAGGCAGGGCCACCTGCTGTGTGTCCTCTCACCTGTGCTCCTCAGCCCGTCCTCTGTGCTGTTGGACACCAGGGAATGGGGCATCTGCTGGCATAAGTCTGCAGCTCCCCATGCAAGCACTAGCCCTGCGCTATGACGCACTAACATGGCCTTGGCCTTCATCAGGGCATTTTGAGAAACATTCCTGAATTTATGCAGAGCTGTGGTGGCTGATAGGATCTTACCTCAGGGCCCTCTTACCAGAAGTGATCAGAAAACATAGTGAATGTTTAACTAAAGAACTATTGGAGTAAAAGACATGGTGCCATTCATCCCTCTCAAAATACTCCTCCCTTCAAACACTCTTGTCCCATCGTTCTTGCCACCTTCTGAAAGTCCGCTTTTGTGTAAGAGGCATGATCAGAAATGGGGTGAATGTGCTGCTGAGGGCCATCCAATGGGAGGCAGGCCTGTAAACCACTACGGTGCATCCTTGTGTACCTTGTTCACGGACTGGGCACTGAGCAACTGCTGGCTTCTCCCCAAGATGACTGAAAGGTGAACATTTTGAATTGATTCAGGACATTGAATCAGGCAGTACAATTGAAGACACAAAAGGTGACTTCTAGAACTTCAGAAAGTGGAAAGTGCGATGGGGTGAGGGTGGTCAATGTGAGGGGAGCCATGGTGATGTGCCTTTTACTATAGTCAGTGTAAAAGCAATTTTTAAACACTCACCATAGCTTTTGGTCACATATTATAAGTGTTCCATGTTTCTTTATTAATTGATTGGCAGGGAAGGTTTTTCTGTTCAAGTCAGTATGCTTTTTCTCAACTGAACATAAGATCCTGTTGTACTTCTCATTTTGCCCCAGTTTTCAAGGAGCTTGAGAGAATACTTAGTTAAATCTTACTGCAGGTTAGTCGTGGACCTTGTTAATCACTCTAAATGCTTTGTTCCCCCTTTGAAACATCCAGTCATAACCATGTACTTTTTTTTCCTTATAAAGAAATACTTTTTCCTAAGTTTTAATTTTCTAGTTCTTCTAACATAGTTCTAATTTTTAATTTATCTAGAGATAAAGCAGTTTCTAGTTTCTAGTCTTAGTTATAAATCAGTGACTAGTTTTTGGCCTTAAATGTTAACAAAAGTAAAATATTTACTTTTGATTGCTTTATGGTCTTGTTATTGTACTGATTGTATAAAACATTCTAAAAATGAATTTGTTTTCTACATTATCACCTAAGCTTATTCTGGTGTGCACTGAGTTTCAGACCCAAACCCCTATCCTCCCCAAATGACACTCTGTTGAACTCCCTGTTTCTGTTCTGCTTTTATTCCCTCATGACCCCATGTGGCCACATGCCAGCATACACGATGGAGAACCTGAATTACTCTTGTTTGTAGGAGCTACCAGGAGGCTACGGTCGTGTGAAACCTGACATTGTCACCTATGGTGCTGGAGTGCGGGGCTCTGGGGTGAAAGGGGGCTGCCGGGCCCTCTCGGGGACCAGTGTCGCCTCTCCAGTGGTTGCAGGGGCTGTCACCTTGTTGGTGAGGTGAGTGTTGTACAGCCCAGGTCAGCCACTGCATCCTCAGGCTGGGGCTCTTGGTGTCTATCCCGGTGGGTGTGAGGGTTGAGGCCTCGGCACGGCAGGCTCGTGCCGTCTCTGCTCCCTCATCTTTCCAAGAGTGCTGGGGTCCCTCCTGTGGCGCTTCAGGGGTGTGTGCCTGGTGCACTTTATCAGCTAGAGGAAGCCGTAAGGCACATGCAGGGAAAGTAGCTGTTACTACTGTTGTGGGTGCGTTTTTACATGTGGTGGTTCACAGATGTAATCCCAGCAGCTGGGAGACTGAAGCAGTAGGATAGCTGTGAATTTGAGGCCAGCCGGGGATGCATAGTGAGTTCAGGGCTGGCCTGACCTACATAGCGAGACCCTATCTCAAAGAGAACCCCCCAATGTAAAAATAAATATGGTTTTATTTAAAAATAAAAATAAGTAAATGTGCTGAAGCTGTGTACATATCAGGCAGGGAACATAGAGTAAGCTGTTTCTCTGCCTTGCCCTTGGAGTTGTACCTTTTATTAAATGTTATTTTGTGTGTTTAAGGTGTATAGCATGATGTTATGGGGCACATATAGGTAGTAAAAAATTTCACTAGTGAAGTAATTTAACATACCTGTCTTCTTGTGTATTTACCCACTCTTGTTTTGGGGCAGGGAATCTCTTCCATACCCTTAGCTAAGGAAGGCCAGTCTGGGACTCCCTGTGGGAGACAAGTTTCCCTGTGCTGTTTGTACTCTCATTAAACGTCATAAGCTGGAACAAAGCTAAGTCATCGGCTCTTACTTTTGAGATAAGGGAACTAGAAGAAAGTCCGCAAACACACACCAACTTTGAAGCTCATGTGCTTTTAGTCATGTGGCCCTTGCTTCCTTATTGTCAGTTATAAAAATTTTCTTTGGAACTAGCATTTATTTGTCACAGTACATTCCCCAAACTTAATCTTACTTTTTCCATCCAGCTGAGGTACTCTGTTGTGATAACATAAAACTCTGCGTATTTGAAATTTATAATAATTAAGGAATTAAAACAAATGATATTAAAGGTTTTTATATTTAAAATTCTCTGTAAAAATAAGTGAATTACCTGTCAATTTTTAGCTTCTAATGCCAGAGATTATCAGTAATCTTTGACAGAGCTACGTAGCTATCTGCCTCTTGCTCCAGCCTTCCCTTACAGGCCAGAGCCAAATTCTTAGAAAGATTGACATAGGCCAGAGTATCTCTGGAGACTAACCTTGTGTCCACTAGAAACTCTCTCTCATGTGATATAAAAATGGGGCAAGGAAAGAAGGAACTGATACTCTTGGATTTGCCAAAGGGAGAGGATTCAGCTAGGGCTCCTTTTCTCCAGGCCTGTTGCTTCTGGAGGTGGGAAGCAGTGGCCCGTCTCTCCCACTGGCATGATCATTAGCAGGGAGTGAGGGTCCTGGCTTCCCGCTGAGCCGGCAGCGTCTCCGCTGGGAGGGGTGGGGGCGAGGGGCCTTTGTGTTCCCCTCTGGGTGAAGCTCTCACCATGGAGACCTTTCACTCTCCCCATATGCTGCAGCACATACAATGCTGTTGTGTTCAAAAGTGCTTTGTGTAGCTCATGATAGATGCCACACAACAGGGAAGTGGAGCCTAACCTTTGGATATGCTTTGTAGGCAGGAAGAGGAGGAGGGTTGTTGACCTATAGCTTTTAGCATTTATTTTATACCGTTATTAAGAATTAATCCTACTCTATTTCCTCTTACTGTCCGATTAGAAAGCCTGCCTAGACTGGGAGCCCAACCACCATCATATAAAAATATTTAGGGACTTAGGAGCTTAAGTTTTCCTTTTTTGCCTTCTGAATTTTTTCCCTTCAATTTAAGGAATAAAATTTACTTGCATATAATGCACAAAAGTGAATGTTTTAGTCGTAGAGTTAGCCAAGTTCCTGGCCAGGTAGATCTATGTGGTAGTTTGCTTAGGGGCATCTTGGGGAAGTACAACAGGTGCCTAAACCTGCTTGTTGTGAGCCTGTGTCCTGGGGCGATTCATCCCATGGACTGAAGCTTGCTGCACACTCACTGAGGCCCCTCCCCCATGTCACTCTGTCCTCTTCTCCTAGGTGGTCATCTCCCTGGCCCAGTAGCTCTTCCCTCCCTTGGGGAGTCAGTACCTCCTTGATGTTCGTGCCTCCTGGCACCTGTGTGGTTTATTTAATCAGGTTTATAAATTGGAAAACACGTGTTACTCCTAAACTTAGCATAGACTTAGCCCATTAGTCACTGTTGAGGAGAGGGGCGGTGCAGGCTTCCCTGGGGGTCAGTCCTAAGAAGTGCACCTGTGAGTCATTTCATGAATTATGTCTCATGGAGCACCAACAAGGAATGCTCATTAGTTATAAAACAAGACTGGAAACTGATTTTCACTCTCTTACTGAGAGAAACAACAAATGCTTGGTTTTTCCCCCAGCACAGTCCAGAAGCGTGAGCTGGTGAACCCTGCTAGCATGAAGCAGGCCCTGATTGCATCTGCCCGGAGGCTGCCTGGTGTCAACATGTTCGAGCAAGGCCATGGCAAGCTGGATCTGCTCAGAGCCTACCAGATTCTCAGCAGCTACAAGCCCCAGGCCAGGTTGGTATGCAGCCTTCGCAGCAGCCTCTCTTCCTCCCTGGGTGCCCATCTCTTCTGTCACATGACCTCGGCTCTCACAGCTCCACTGAGCGCTGAGCTGTGGCTTCTCCCAGGCTGCTGGGTAGCCAAAGTCCTGTTACCTTTCAGAGAAGAATGTAATTTGTTCAACTTTTTAAACTTCTAAAATAATCCTAGGTTTACAGACATTTTGAGCTACCATTTCCCTGGCTTCCCCAAATGCTGACATCTCAGTGGAATGTGTTACAGCTGTTAAAAGTATTGTCACCATTGGTACAATGCTGTCCTCCAAGGACCTGCAGTCACTCACACCTTGAATTTTACCCATTCTGTTTGTAGGCTTTATTGTCACTGAGACACAGTGCCCAATATCCACAGCTTAGAGGAGGAGAGGTTTAATTTGCTCCTGGTGTCAGTCTACAACCCATTGGCTCCCTGAAAGAGACATCGTGGTGGAAGAATGTGATGGAGGAAAACTAGTTGAATCCATAGGACTGAGCTACGTCCTAGCCGGGTGGTCTTTTGGTTCTTTTTTAGGTTTATTTTTAGATAGGGTCACACTGAGTTGTTTAAGCTGATCTCAGACTTACAGGCACGTACCACAATGCTTGGAGCTCTTCCAGTTCTGAAGCCGCATTCTTCTGTTCAGCTGCATTGGTGAGGACCTGTCGCGTAGTGCTGCTAGCAGTGGAGATGGTGGGCTTCACCATATTGTTTCTCATCTCAGTGGAAATGCCTCTTGTATATCTCCATTAAGTGCGACACTGGCTTTGTAACCAGGGTGTATATTATTACCATCCTGGGATCTTATCCATCTGTTGTTCTTTTCGTGAGTGTTTTCATCAGGACTGTGCATTGACTTTTGTAGGCTTTTTTTGGCATCTGTGTGAAGGTAACCATATGATTAGTTGAGGCCAATAAACATGGCTTAGGATAGTCATGGCTTTCCTAATAACAAACCAGTCTTACATTCCTGAAGTAAATCCCATTTGGTTGTCATGTATTATTTCCTTAATATGGTGTTGAAACATTTGCTAATAATGATTTCTTAGTTGTCTGTTTAGTTGGAGTAAACTGTTCACAGTGCACGGGTAGCACCAAGGTTCACAGATGTGTGTCAGATGCCTTTGCTGTCTCATGCACTGGTAGCCGCTGGCCACTCAGGAGTTTTAAATTAGCTTGGACCTATTTTAAGTGACTGAGTGTGACACGTGGATTTTAACTGCTGATGACCATCCCAGTATCTCTAAAGATATTGTTTGGGTTTGTATATATTCACTTAGCCCCAATAAATGTTTGTGATTGTGAACTAACCTGAAGTCCTGTTTGTGTGTTGGTATTTGTAGGTGAGCCATCCTTAGTGAGATGCAGCAGGGGAGCACAGCTAGCTTCACAAGCACCTGATTTTCTGCTGAAGGTCTTACTAGGTCCCATCTTGTTGAAGCACTCACTTCCCACATGTCTTCTAGCTGACAGTGGGGCTGCTGGAAATGATATTCCCCAACACAGATTCATCTCAGATGAGGAGAAATGTGGCACAAACAAAAACGCGGGAGCGCTGTGTCTGCTTCTCGGCGCTGCTCATGTTTGGACCCCAGGACCAGTACAGGCTCCGTGCTTTCCTAGAGGGACGCTCAAGACTTGGCTGAAATGAGAGTGTGGCTGTGCACCGCAGTGGCACAGTGAGGGTACAGAGCAGGAGTGTAAAGGAAAATGATATTTAGGAGCAGGGAGTGTGGGGAAACCCAGGCTTAGGCTTCCGTATTGCCCTCCATCTTGCCCACCCACATGCAGGGTCTCAGAGCTGGCCCCTCCCCGGTAGCAAGCTGCATGAATATGTGTGCTCCTGCCCAAGGAATCCCCCTTCCCATGTCTTGATCCTGAGGTTTCCATCAGGGCTGGTTGGTTATACATATATTGTCCACTGATCATAACTACTAAAGCTTCAGACCTGCAGGAGGCAAGCCTCTCCCTGTGTGCTGTGCTGTTTATAACAGTCTAGCAGACTGGCGCAGGGCCTTCTCAGTACAGCTCAGTTCCCAGGTGCCAGCCTGGGTAGCTGGGCAAACAGGCCCTTCTGAAGTGTGCTGACTGCTTCCTGCTCACTGTGCTGTTGCCGTTGTTCTCTGAGGGGTCCACTCTAACACTGCATTTCTTGTTTCAGTCTGAGCCCCAGCTACATCGATCTGACCGAGTGTCCCTACATGTGGCCCTACTGCTCCCAGCCCATCTACTATGGAGGAATGCCAACAATTGTCAATGTCACCATCCTCAATGGCATGGGAGTCACAGGAAGAATTGTAGATAAGGTGAAACCTCTCTCTGACTTGTTGGTGACTTAGGTATGGCCCAGACCTTTGTGCTTTAGTTATCTCTACTGAAGCTAAGAAAGGAAAAGTGCTCCTCGACTGTCTAGGGTCACAGAGCCGCTGTGGGTGGTAGTTGGCCATGTCCTAAGGCCTGTACAGAAAGGTCAGGGCATGAGTTAAGGAAGCCAGTTTCACTTTTTAACTTGGGCATGATGAGTTTGAGTGAAAAAGTACATTTGATTCTTTGTATTTTATTCCTTGATAAGCATGAAAGGGCTACTGTGTTTACAAGGTATGATCTTTCTTTTGAATTTCACTTTTATAATTTTTTGATGACTTATTTTGTAGACATTATCACAGCAGTAAGAGACTTGGGAAAAAGAATGGAAAAACTCAGTTCCAGCTCCAGCACAATAACACAGCCTTTAAAAATTTACCAGTCCCTTACCTGAAATACATACTTTTTGTTATCTTTGTGTGATAGGTGTAAATTCACTTTTTCAGTTCACATTATGGTGTAAAACTTTAAAAATGCACCAATGTACTTTTAATGTTTTTTAACATGATACTGATGCAATTTATTTACTGTTTTCCCTTGCTTGAGCAATTAGATGGCTTTCAACTCTGAACATTGCACTATATTTGAGTGTATGGTTTTCTTTTCTTCTGAATTGTTTCCTTAACATAAACTCCCTGATTTGGAATTCTGAATCAGAGAGTGTGAACATTATTAGGGTTGTTGGCACATACAAATTCTTTCCAAGAGAGTACATCAGCTTAGGTAGCAGCTGGTGGTATATAGACAGCACCTGTCTCTCACATATCTGTGTCGGTGCTACATCGTTTTTACTGTATTATTTCATGACTTTCTTTCAAAAAAACGGACATATAATTTATATACCATAAAACTTAACCTTTTATTTTATTTTATTTTTTTTTGCGGTACTGGGGATCGAACTCAGGACCCTGTGCTTGCTAGGCAAGCGCTTATTCCACTGAGCTATATCCCCAGCCCTTAACCTTTTAAATTGTGTGATTCAGTGGTTTTTTGCATATTTACAAGGTTATGCCAACATCTCATTTCAAAACATTCCCATCACCCCTTAAAGAAATCTTGTACCCATTGTAGCAGTCACTCCCTGTTCTCCCCCCTCAGGCCTAGCAGCCACCAGTCTGCTTTCCATGTCTGGGTTTGTCTGTTCTGCACACTTCATGCAGATGGACTTAGGGTATTTGTATTGTTGTGACTAGCCTCTCTCTGGGTCTCATGTTTGAAGGTTCATTGTGATGAGTGCTTCACCTGTTTTGATGGCTGAGTATTACTGCACTGTTGGAGCCGGCATTGGCTTTTGTAGGTGATGCATCTTTTGACTTCTCTTTTAGAGGGATTCAGTGAGTGCCTTATCTAATGGCACTTTTTCAGATGTGAGGTGGACCTCTCCGTTCAAGTTTACTGATTGCATTTCCTGTTTGAGTTACCCTTTCTTTCCGTTGGCTCATTTTTATACTGGGATTGAGATTTTCTCCATTAGTACTAACAGTGTCACAGCCATTGATATATTTTATTAAGAAAGTTCCTGCCAGGTTATTGTTCTCTTTGTTCCTTATTTATCTTTTTGTAAAATTTTACTTTTTGATGGTAGCTGGAAATTTTTCTTTTGTGATTTGTTATATTGCTCTGAAGAGTAGGAACTTATCCCTGCAGAGATCATACTATCTCAGTTTTAAATTGCCACTAATTTTCCTGTTAAATCTGAATTCTCATCTGTGTCAGTTTGCTGTGTGGCATAAGAGATGGATGAAAGTTAACCTTTCTCAGTTTCTAACCAGTAGCCCTGAGAGCATTCATTAAAACCCCTTTCCTTCCCACTCTGTGATGTTGTGCCCTACAGATGGTTTTCTTCCCCAGAATTTGTTAATACCCTGACTCACTTGGGGAGCGTGACCTTTCTTTGGCTGCTGAGGGAGATGAGTAGTTCAGGCTCATTTGAAATAATGGCTTAAGTACGAGTGCAAACGCTTGTCTCTGCCTGAGGGTCCCCTTGCTCTCTGCTTTCCTGTGGTCGCAGAGGGACAGCAAGGGCAGTCACGCCACAGCCAAGCCAACCCTGCCTACGGTGGCCCCTCACGAGCTGCAGGTTTTGATTGGGGGAAATTGATGTTTATGGCATTTGATGCCTTTCAATTAATGTGATTCTTTATACAACTAGCGGGTGTCTAACCTCAGATCAATAGGTTTCATTTATATAAGCTCTCCCCTCGCCTTTTTGAAACAGGGTTTCACTCTAGTTCAGGCTGGCCTTGAACTCACTGTATAGCCCAGGATGCCTTCAAACTCACGGTGATCCTTCTGCCTCAGCCTTCTGAGTGCTGGGATTACAGGCATGTATTACCATGCCTGGCTCATACAAGTTCTCTAATCAGAATTTTCATCAAAGAACTTGGCATCTGTACCTCTTTCTTTATATGTGGGAGGTCTCATGAGATTGGAGCCTAAAACAGTGACTTAAGTAGACTTACTTAGTATCTGTGCATACATTTCATCTTTCCCAGTGTAATGAAGTACAGAATTTTTTAAGAGCTGATGTAGGTAGTGGAGGAATTCAGCTTTACCTGGTTCTGAGTGTTCCTGCTCTGTGCCTTCACTTCAGCCTGGCCCGGTTTATTTCTCCTGCAGCCTGACTGGCAGCCCTATCTGCCACAGAATGGAGACAACATTGAAGTCGCTTTCTCTTACTCCTCGGTGTTATGGCCTTGGTCAGGCTACCTGGCCATCTCCATTTCTGTGACCAAGAAGGCAGCTTCCTGGGAGGGCATTGCCCAGGGCCATGTCATGATCACGGTGGCTTCCCCAGCGGAGATGGAAGTAAGAGTGCCAGAAGTGGCTTGTTTCTCTTCACCTTCCCTGTCACCTGTCAGGAAGGGCGGGAGGGGCAACCTTAGTGCCAAGATCTTTACAGTTTAGTGTGCAGTGGACAGATAGGGTGAGCCTTGTGGGCATAAGCAAAGGCCCAAGGGCTCTGAGCAGCAGGGCTCACTGCCAGTTCTGCAGGCGGGACTGGCTGTGTGTTCTTGGTGCGGCACCAGGGTGAGCTTCTTGGCCAGGTTTCGAGCTCAGAATGAAGGCATTGGAAATGGCTTTCTCTAAAAGGAAATATAGGATCATCCTTTGTAGCTCTCATTTTCTGGAACAAAGTGCCTTAAATTTTGTCTTCAGCTCTTAAGAGTTTGAATGAAATTAGTTGTGGCACATTTAATCATATGCATGTGTGTACAAGTTCAAGTTTTGTGGGTTAAATTGATAAATAGAAATCACCTCTTTGAACCTGAAAACTTGTTTTTTTTTTCTGAAAAGGGGGAACATTTCAAGTTTTTGGGTTTTTTTTTTTTAGTCAAAAAATGGTGCAGAACAGACATCAACGGTGAAGCTCCCAGTTAAAGTGAAAATAATTCCTACCCCACCTCGGAGCAAGAGGGTACTCTGGGATCAGTACCACAACCTCCGCTACCCCCCTGGCTACTTCCCCAGGGACAACTTAAGGATGAAGAATGACCCTCTGGACTGGTAAGTAGAGCTGCCGTGCTCGAGTGCGCTTCACCCTGTCCTTCCACTTGGGGCTGAAGCCTGTGTTTTGCCACCTTTGGAGCCCTCATCAAACTCTTCCTGTGAGGTGTTCATGAGTGTAGTCAAGTGTGCCCTGAAAACCTTGCTCTTTCCCAGACTTCTCCCATTGTGTCCACCCCACTGTCAAGCTGTCCCCAACCATTTCCTGTGTGCCCTTCTGCTCCCCCGCCAGCTGAGGCCACACATTCCTCTTCAGCCTCCTGGTGGGTCTCATGCTGTTGTTCTTGTTCCCCTAAATTTCATTCTAATTCATGTTTGAAAGCAAGCCACGGTTTTCAGTGATATGCCAATAAAGGGGAGCTTGGGTTTGAAAGCACAGATATCATTGTGATATCTTCCGCTTTCCAGTGACTGCCTCTCTCAGACTTGTTCACATGGCCAAACCCCCTGGGGTGAGCTGCATGGCCCTCCTGGGATGGGGCTGCTTCCTTCCCCAGCCCTTATACGGCCCTGGCCAGCTGCTGTCTCATGCAGGGCTGCTGGGCTGATACCCCAGAAGCCAGGCTCATTTCTGCCATCCTCCACTGGGTTCGGCACCGTGCTGCTTCAGAAGTGGCCAGGCAGGCCTTTGTTGGTAGTGAAAATAGGTTATTTTAGTTAGTGCCATGGCTTATTGTTTTTCAGGAATGGTGACCATATCCACACAAACTTCAGGGACATGTATCAGCATCTGAGAAGCATGGGCTACTTTGTGGAAGTCCTCGGCTCTCCCTTTACATGCTTTGATGCCACACAGTACGGTGAGCAGAGGTGGTGTGCTGGCAGACGTTCTTCTAGCCTGAGACAAATGTGTGTGAAATGTTTGAGGGCGAACCACAGTTTTCAGTGATAAGCCTATAAGGGGAGCCTCAGCGTGCTCCCCAGTTCCTGCTGGATATGTGAACAAACTGAATGACCTGCATGTCATTTGCAGGTTAGGGTTGTAACAGTTCAAATACAGATGGGTCAGATCAATGGGGAATAGGGACATTTGTAGCCTTTAATTAAAAGAGTCTCTGGAATTGTATTTTGCTCCTTAAGTGAAAAATCTTACATTGAGGACAAATGAAAACCAAAACCACACTTGGCTGTTCCATGTGTGTTGTTGGATTCTGACTCTTTCCACCCTCTTCTGTGTTGGAGGTGATATAGGGCAGCACAAAACAAATTATAAAAGCCAGTAATTTGAGGTATGGATCCCAGTAAAATAAAGTGTTTCTGAAACAATGATATCCTGTCACTCAGAGGTGGTAGTTCTCAGATGTGGGCGCTTTGTCCTGCAGGAACCTTGCTGATGGTGGACAGTGAGGAAGAGTACTTCCCTGAGGAGATTGCCAAGTTGAGGAGGGACGTGGACAATGGCCTTTCTCTCGTTATCTTTAGTGACTGGTACAACACTTCTGTTATGAGGAAAGTGAAGTTTTATGATGAAAACACAAGGTATGTAGGAGTTGGTATTTGGCTAAAAGCATGACTTTGGAGGAATTACATTTGCCCTAGCAAGTACTTTTGTGACTCTCTGGCCTGGTACTGATCTTTCCAGGCAAAAGAGCACAAGAGGAAGAGCTCTTTGTATATACAGGACAAAGTTGCTCATAAAGTAAGGTGTTGGTTGATCCAAAGTGATAATTTAGAGGCCCATTGTCTCTATCAGCCTTAGGCACAGTGGCGTTAAGTTTTTGTTTAGTTCTTTTCCAGCTTCCCATCTCTTTATTACTGAATATATGCAAATTTAAATGCACCAAGGGAACTATTATTTATAGAGAATTTCTCGTTTATTACTGATCAAGGATTCTTAGCATATTGCAAGTACATCATCCTGATACTTTGAATTTTTCTCTTTGAAGTCTATGACTTGAGCTTTTGTAAGCTTCTTTCTCATTACTTTTGCTTCATTGATTCTGGCTAGGTCTGGGCTAAGCAGTTATGTGTCACATTACAGTGAAGTAGAGTTTTAGTTCATAAAATGAAGCCATAATGTATTCTGCACATTGACTGAAGCAATTATATTTGCAAGATTGTGGCAGGAGACACTTAGTTTTGTCATGGAAAGATGAAGTATATACCAGGGGTTTTTTGGTTTGTTTGGGGTTTTTTGTATGTGTGGTGCTGGGGACTGAACATCTCCATTTTAAGACAAGCACTCACTAAGTTGCCTGGGCTGTTCTTGAACCTGTGGTCCTTCTGCTTAAGACTCCCTAAGTGACAGAGTTTTAATTCTTGCCCTTGTGTACTGTTACTACCTCCACAGGCAATGGTGGATGCCAGATACTGGGGGGGCCAACGTCCCGGCTCTGAATGAGCTGCTGTCTGTGTGGAGCATGGCGTTCAGTGATGGCCTGTATGAAGGGGAGTTTACCCTGGCGAACCATGACAGTAAGGCTCTGTATTGTGTCAGAGGGTGCTGCTGCGGGACTGAAAGAGCACAAGCTGAAGCACAGGATTCAGGGGGTGATACGTTCCTTCATAAGCTGGCTGGGGCTAAGTTAGCACTCTCAAAAGTGCTTTTGTGACACTGTCAGCCATTGTAGCTTTGACTTGGATTTTAAAATGAAAATATTTTATAAGAGCATTCTAATTTCAGTGCCACCTGTAGGGTCTTTCTCAGCTGTGTCTTCTCAAATTGAAAATATCCCTAGGTTCCTGGTTATTTATAAAATTCTGTTTATGAAATAAGTGTATGTGGCCCATTTAAGAAGTTTCCCCACAGGTAAATTTTTGGTTCTGGTTTCTAGGGTAGTATCTTTAACATTGTGGTTACTGGTTTTGCAAGTCCTGACAGATTGTTTTGAGTCTTTGGGTTCTCTGACTTACAAAATCTGTTTAGAATCTGTATGCTAATAGTATTTTTTATACTTGAATTTTGAGGCCTTTTTTTTGTAACTTAAGTGTGATAAGGCAGTAGCAGTTTCTGTCTTTAAGAACAATTGCTATCTATAGAATGTGTTTTGGGTAAATTGAGTAACTGTTGACTGAAGTGTTCCTTGTTTCTGTAACTTTGACCAACTGTTTTTCAGTGTACTATGCATCAGGGTGCAGCATCGCTAAATTTCCAGAAGATGGCGTCGTGATAACGCAGACTTTCAAGGACCAAGGTAAAGCACAGTGCTCCTGGGCTCTTCAGTTCCCTTTTCTCTTTCTCTTCCTTACCCTCCTCCCTCACTCCTCTCCTTTTCTTGGCTTCTTCTGATAATACCTTATTGCATAGAATTCACATTTTATATAATGTCCACTTTTCTATTGTATCCAATCCAGTGGTTTTTATTGTATGCACAAAATTGTGCAGCCATCATCATCTACCTCCTGACCCCACCCCAACCCTGGAATCCAGTCAGTTCTGGTCCCTTGTAAAACTCACTGCATTGCTGTACAGTGCCTGCCTTAGCACAGCCTCCGCAGGCTTAGAGGAGGCAAAAGTGGCCAACACAGACTCCTACTGATAACTGAACTGTGTATATAGTGACCACTGCAAAACAACACCTGGGCACAAGTGTTGTTTTCTACATATGAACTGTTCTGCTTCTGACTGTCAGATGACCATAGGAAATTTTTGACTGTTTAGAAATTCTTTGCTGTATAAAGGTAAACTGCATTAATTATAGAGTGGCCTCTAAAATTCTCAAGATGTGTTCCGTTCAGTTGTGCTTCATCTGTAGGCAGATATCAGTCAGTGTCTGTGACAACCCTGGGGCACAGAGCCCACCTGGTGAACAGGGGGCAGGACAGGCCGCCTGGGCCTTTGAGAGCCAGACAGGGCAGTAGTGCGGAGGAGCCCAGGACATGCTTCCTATGCCATTGCGTGAGTGCTGGCATTCTCAGCCATGGGTCCCCTCTCCTCTCTGACAGACACAGTGAGGCTTTGGAAACATGCAAGTTGGTGCTGTGTGTTTGCAAATGACAAGCCTCTGACATTGTAAAGATTGCTGTTTTCTGTGATGGAGAGGAAGAGTTTTATTAGTTGAAAATGTGGAGCTTTAGGATTTCTCAGCTAACTATATTACCTGGAAGGGTTTCCCCCCTTTCATCAAGCAGGGTCAGTCAGTGAGCAGGTCTGAAGTTCTGAGGGCTCTGTTTTAACCTCACGCACATGATCTTGTTTTCCAGCCCTTGGCACAGTTCCCCAAGGTTTGGTAATTCTGTCTAAAAGCAGTTTTTGCAGGCAGCAGCACTTTTGGTGTTCAGTGCAGCAAGGGTTACAAATGTGATCTCTTGGCTTGCTGCCCTCCATTAGCTCACTATTCTGGTGGTGGTACGAGGGGATCTCAAGTAGATACAAGGATGCATATTTTATTTTGTCACTGGTGTAGTCTGAATGTAAAAATCAGTTGCCTTCGTTTTAAGATGATTAATTACTTGGGTGCAAAGTAGAACTTTGAAAGCTCAGATTGTGCTGGATCAGAAAAGACTTAGTGTTAGAAACAAAACCCACATCAAGCCACGAGGCCAAATGACAACACACCGCTCATCTTCTCTGCTCGATCTTCCTCCCTCCAAAGAATATGGTGCTTTTTCTTCCATCAGCTCCTAGTGGCATGATACACAGCAGGTAGCAGTAGCACACTTGTGTATCTACAGACATTTTAGATCTTACACAGCAAGGCCTGCTTTCTGATGAGCACTGTTTGCCAGCCCTCAGGAAAGTGTCTGCTTTAGGGTCGCGATCTGGGGTTCTTTGCACAGCTGCTGCCCGTGGCGCTTATATATTTTTTTACTTTCTGATGCATTAAACATTTCCGATAGTATCATCCGTTAGGACAAAGGTAAGAATAAGAAGGGTCTGCCATTGGAAGTTCATATTTGTGAAATTAATGTACTTAAAATCTAAATTGAAAATAGTATATGGATATACGTTTTAAAAATCAGTTATATTTGTACTCCCATTGAACAATAAAACACAAAATCTCTGGCGTCAGTCTGTGTAACAATCCTGGACACTTCAGTTTAGCAGAGCTGCTGGCTGGCTGTCGGTGTAATAGAAAGGACTTAAGTTTGTTTTTTAGAATGAAAACGAAAGAGTGATGCCCTAGGGTTGTAAATATTATGTGATCCTGTTTAAAGTGAAAATGAAAGAGTAGGTGTAGCAGGACACACAGAAGTGAATTCTGCTAAAACCAGAACTGATGATACTTAAGATAATGCTTTGCTGCCCTAAAAGTTTGCAGTGTTTCGATGGAGTACTATTAGATTTTGCTTTTTTTCTTTTCCTCATCCTTTGTCTTAAATCTCAAATGGCAACTGAGAAATATTCCTCAATGCACGGGCTCATTGCTGCATTATGTTGTTTTCAGGATTGGAGGTGCTAAAGCAGGAGACAGCGGTTGTTGAAAATGTCCCCATTTTGGGCCTTTATCAGATTCCAGCCGAGGGTGGAGGCCGGATTGTGCTGTATGGAGACTCCAATTGCTTGGATGACAGTCACCGACAGAAAGGTATGAGAAAAGCAAATGGGATTTAGCAGATCAGGCACACAAACCCCTTCTTCCCTTTGTGCTGGAAAAGTAGTGATAAATTACTGGTGAGTAAACAGACACCCCGCTCATGTGAGTCGGGGAAAGCTCAGGAAGTTCCAGTGGCTTTGATGCTGGGAATATCTTGATAGCATTTAATAAGCAAAACAAGCCTGTCTTTGCAAGCTGCAGTGCCTTTCTTCAGTCTCATAGCCAGTGGGCCAGTGGTACCACCCTGAGTGCCCTTTGACCCAAGTGACCCAGGTTCTACCTTTCCTGGACCCCCTCACCCTACTGAGTTGTGTGCACCTCAAGGATACAGTGACGTGTGGGCACACATGTCCCCTGTTCTGGTCTAACCCGGCCTTCAGGCTGTACTGCCTGCAGACCCTTCCCCTTGCTGCCCCCCAAGACCTGCACGATTGCGGTGTTGAGAGCCTTTATCAGTGAGGCTCTTCTGTTGATATTTAGGGGCGAAAGGGAGCAAAGGGCACTGAAGTCTAGAGCTCCTCTTTATGCTCATTTTCAGCCTCTTGTGGTACAACTTCCCAATGTGGGGATTTTGGGCTTAGACACAGACTATGTAATTTCCTCGTTTTTCTGAAGGAAGAAATAGGCGAAAGTGTCGTGTGTTTATGTGGTGATACGATAACAAAACCAGAACTGAGGCCGGACTTTGAGGGACTGCTGAGGAGGGTGGGGGCAGCCAGCAGGAGGGCCCAGCATTCCTGGGTGGCGAGCAGCTTCTGTGGGGACCAGGCCTGGGCAGGCGAGGAGGGCTGAGCAGTGTAGTCCTCTCTGGTTTTAGGGTGCAGCTGACTGAACTCCAGGCCCTGATGTGAATCCTGAGAATACGCTTGTTTTTTCTAAAATCAAAAGTGAGGGTTAAAGTCACAGTTCAAAGATTAGTGTTATATTTCCACAGAGATTATCTTTTAAGATCTAAGATCTGGTAAGAATCATTATTAAAATTTTAAATACCTCAGAGTCTGTCTTCATCTTTAAATTCGAAACAGCAGCTTTTAGGATCTTTCAGGGCCTTTATGTACTTGACCAAGTGCTCTTTAGAGAGAGAAAGGCACTTTGCAGCATGTTCCTCTCCTGATGCTCGCATCATCAAGGTGGTGCTGGGGGCTGAGCAGGCGAGCTGAGGACAGCAGTGTGGAGGCAGCGTTCCAGCCTGGTGTGGCAAGGGACTGTCCAGGGCTCTCAGCAGGGGCTGTGGCCAGTCCGGGGCCTAAGCTCCAAGATGTTCCCAGAGAAGAATCGGCCACTCTGGCTGGGACCCCCTGACTCAGAGGCCAGCCCAGACTCATGACTCTGCCATATGTCGACCTGGAGCCCAAGTCCCTGTGATGTGTGTCATGGTGTGAGTCCATTTCCTGTCTCCAGGATCACCTCTGGGACGATGGCGGAAGCTGAGTTGCTGTTGTACCTTGGTCTCTCGCCTTTTCCTTGGCCTCCCTGCTCTCCAGGCCGTTCTTTCCTTAGGAGGTGCCACATGGTATCACCAGCACTGAGCTTCATCCTGTCTTGCTCCTGGAGGGGCCCAGAGCAGTTGGCCCAGCCCAGTGGCAGTGGCGCGGACCTGCCTGGAACCCTGGGCACTGGGAGTGTACCCACTGTTGGCCAGTGCTCGTGCATGTTGAACTAGGTGGGCTGCAATACCTGCTGTGGAGAGTTGGCTCCCCCAAGAATAGGGGACCTGGGGTGAGCCACCATTAGTTTAACCTCACTTCAGAGTCCTAGATACATGTCTCCCTGTCTTTTAGAGAGCTAGCTTTCTTTAATTTTGCTGTAGAAATTCCTTTTTCTAAAACCGGGTTCCTAAGCAGTATGCCTGTTACCCTACAGATTGCTTTTGGCTTCTGGACGCACTCCTTCAGTACACCTCTTACGGGGTCACCCCGCCCAGCCTCAGCCACTCGGGGAACCGGCAGCGCCCTCCCAGTGGAGTGGGCTTGGCTGTTCCTGAGAGGATGGAAGGTGAGTGGCCTCTGCCAGTGGCCTCAGCACTGCTTTAGGACATGGATTAGTGAGTGTCACTGGTGGCATTTCTTAACATCTGCTGGTGTAAAGCCAGCAGGGGCCCAGCCTCCTGCTCCCAGGGTGGGTGGACATTGAGGGACTGTGCTGCCAGCCCTCGTCCATGCTTCCTGCCCCCTTACAGACCCTGCCTTAGGGTCTTCAGGATCCACTGCCAAGGCACTTGGGCACTCACTGGGTACCAGGCACCAGGCTGGGGTGCTGTGTAGGGATTAGCTCACCAACACCTTCCACGAATGCTTTGAAAGTAGATACTATTATTTCAGCTTACAGATGAAGAAATGGGGCTCATGGGAGCTAAAGAACTGCCCAGGTCACAGGCAGGTGGGCTGTAGAGCTGGAAGCTGGGCGTCAGGCCTGTGCTGGCGCTCTGGGGCCTCTTCCCTCTCTGTATATGGCAGGACGGCCCCTGTAGCCACCCTGCCCCAACGTTCCAGTCCTCTAAGCACTGTCCCTAGAGAGGAACACGATGTCATTTAAAACTTTACACCAAACTTTTAAGATCTCCAAACCTTAAAATAAAAAGAGAGGTAAAATTCATTTTAATAATGTACTTTCAATAATGTGCTTTTTAGCACAG
The DNA here is from genome assembly GCA_004027595.1 of Dinomys branickii. NCBI lineage: Eukaryota > Metazoa > Chordata > Mammalia > Rodentia > Dinomyidae > Dinomys > Dinomys branickii. The sequence goes on from PVLD010003971.1 coordinate 74,324, forward strand.
TACATCAAAAATACCATCTAGACATGTGACACTGAGTTAGTGTCATTGCTCAGTAGCCACATGTAGCTGGTGATTATAGTACAGGATGGAGCAGATCTGAGTAATGTGGGGAACCTTAGAAATACAGAGAATTAAATATTCCAGAAGAAAAAGATTTTACGTGACCGCATCACTAGGTTCCTCGAAGGTGGCCTTGTTAGTGTGGTGATGGCCAGCAGAGGGTGGCTGCCCTGTGTTGTGTACACAGGGGGCCGGTCTCAAGGGAACTGTGCTGGGTTTTCCACACTCCCGATTCAGTGGGGAGACGCGTGCTTTCTGGGCAGCGCTTCAAGTGTGGGCCCGAAGCCTGTGGGGACGGCTGGCAAGCACGAAGGGCTCTCAGCAGGAAGCACAGATAGGTGCACGAAGCCTCATCTCCTCCCTGTATGTTCATCACAGTGATGGTTTCCTTTCTTGTTGACACTGCTGCTCACCACAGGAAACCATCTGCATCGGTACTCCAAGGTTCTTGAGGCCCATTTGGGAGCCCCAAAGCCACGGCCTCTGCCTGCCTGTCCACACCTGTCTTGGGCCAAGCCACAGCCTTTGAATGAGACAGCGCCCAGGTCAGTGTCTGACTGCACTCCCTCTTCTTCTACAGGGCTTGTGACTCATCCTCTTTTTTAATAGGAGAAAATGGAGTTTTATTGGTGTTATCATTGAGTTAATCAAATCTTCTGGCTCAAACCCCCACTGTGACCTTTAGAAATATGCTCTTTGGTAGTATCCTGCATAGGGGAGTGAGTGCTGGGAGCATCACTTTGTGTTAATTTAACCCGTATTTGAAAGCTGTGGTCCAGCTGTGCTGCCACTGAGCTGCATTCAGCTCTGTGCTGGGGAGCTGAGGGGTGCACAGCACAGTTGTGCCACAATCCAGGGTGTCAGTTATAAGGTACAGATCGGTCCTGTGCCACCCCCAGAGCAGAGGCTGCTCTGGGTAGGTGTGGATTCTACCATGGCAGTCTGGCCAGGAACAGCATACTGTTCACTTCCTGTGTGGTTGTGTGGTTGGTGCAGAGCCTCAGTCTTAGGAGCCCTGATTTGGTCCCCCAGTCCTTGTGTGTCATACGTGGTGCCAGAAAACGTACCCTTCTCTATCCCAGAGTCTAAGCCAACCTCTTGATTTGCATAATTTTTCTTCAGTTGCCAAAAAGTTACTGCTACTGCTGCTTTCTTCAACGAAGCCAAGTCAGGTATCTGCACCTTCTTCTTTCTCTCGAGTGAGGCAATGTGAGGTGAATGGGGGCTTCTCCTGGCATGGTAAAGAAGGGACCAGGTGTCCCAGGATCTACTGGCTCATCTCCTGGCCTTCACTGTCTAGCACCCCCCACACACACACCTAGCCACTGGTACCCTCTGGAGAAGTCACCTGCCTTCTTTCCTTGCCCTTGAGGCTGCCACTGTGCTTGAATCTGCGATGGACAAGCCTGGTGTGGCCCTGGACAGATGGCAGCCGTCCACACTGCACAGGGAGGGGGATACTGATGGAAGGCATGGAAGTGGCCCTGGCTTTACTGTTCCCACGGACAGGAAGGGCTGGCCACGCCGCTGGGTAACCATGTGCCTTCGCTTACAATGTGCTTAATACTGTGAAAGTTGTGGACATCACATTGTCTTCTCATAACCAGTTTTCTTTGTGAACCTTTAATTACTGAGTACTTTCCCCTTCCAGTTAATATCCCATCATTTAAAGCTTTGGATACATTTCCATTTTTGCATCCTATTTATGCATAACCTACTATTATCCTAGCATACAGATTAGACCTAATTTCCGACAGGGTCAGCAATTCCTGCGCAAAGGACAGTCAGTGTTAACCAATGTTCCAGAGAACAAATCATGCTCCACAGTGTTGTGCAAGACTGAGGGAGATAACACCCTTTGCAGTCCATCTGTCCACATCAAACAGTCTATCAAAAGCTGAGCCCATCAAGGGTGTAGATAATGCACTTCTCCCAAAATTTGATTTTGCCTGTCATTTTCAGTAATTCCTTCTCCTTTAATACACTGCCACATTTCACATTTACCTCACCTTTCACATCTTGTTGAAAATTATTCTCAGTCCTCAGACTTAGACAGAGGCATATTCTGAATCTCTAAAAAATATTTTGAGACCAGCTTTTAGATAACTACAGGCAGCTGTGGGCCATGCTGAGGGCAAAATTCCATCTTTTTAAATTACAGATTTTCTGGTTTTTCACTAGATGTCAGGTGTCCTTACTTAAAGTCACTGTCTGGAGGAGTGTCATTCCAGAAGGACCCCCTGCTTGGACAGAGCCTCTGTCTTTCCATCATGTGCTGTGAAATTCTCAGGTGGTAGCACAAGGGTCCCGTTAGCACAACTGCTCCACTAGAAAGTGCTGTCACCAAATAATTAAGGTGGACAGCACTGCTAGGACGGTTTGGCGCACACACAGCTTCAGCATCAAAAGCTTACCTGCCGTTTGCTTGCATCACCCAACTTTATCAGTTAAGTTTTCCAGCCGATTAGCCCACGTTGTGAAGTTAGAGCGTGTGAAACAGACCTGGGTACAGTCCCCAGTGGCGTTTCCCAAGGCACAGTCAGCTGGAGCCTTGGCAGCTGCTGCTCCTTGCCAGAAGCCTCTACAGACCAACCCAGCGTGGGCTCCACCCTGGTTGCTGCTGATAGGACAGGCATCTTTGCCTTCCCCTGATTAAGGCAAAGGGCGCAGGCCCATAATGTCCTGAGAAATAAACAGCACAGACAGGGTCACCCCCACTTGTAGGGTCACCCCCTCAGGTTTCCATTTGCACCCTTTGCTCTGACCACAGCAGCTTCCCAGTCTGTCTGCTGCCATTGCTGTGGGTTCTCCTGTCACATTGGCCCAACCAGGTGCCACAGACCAAAGAGTTAATGGCTTTTACAGGGCACACAGGTTCCACAGGGAGGGTAGGCATGAGTTCTGCATGTTCGCGCACACTCTGCACTACTGCGTTACATGAGTGTGTCCTGTTCTCATCCAGAAGGTGACTTCCTGAGGACTTGATGATGTCTGCTTTCCAGCACCCACCTGCTCCCCTTTGCTGCTTTGCTTTGTGTTTATCAGAAACCAGCTATGACTGCTCTGCCACCTCAAAGAGAGGACCTGGTGCTTCCCTGCAGTCCCAGCCCCTGTCACTCACCAGGCTTCATCTCCTCTGTGCACCTGACTGTCCTCTCAGGTTGCTTGGAATGTTTCTGGCAGTGAGCCGCTCTTGGCAGTGTTACAGACTCAGTGGCACAGGCCCCTTCTGGAAGCATGGACTTGACTTGGACATTCCTGCCTCAGCCCTGGAGGTGGCTCCTTGCTCCGGTTGCTCCACAGTGGTAGTGAGGCCTTAGACACGGAGATGCCTCAGAGTGCCCTCTAGGTCACTTGCTGTTTCTTAGGTGTCTCTATGCTCCCTACGCTGGTATAGTTGCTTATCTTCATTTTGTTTTAATCCCATTTCTCTGAAGTAATCTTTGGAAACATCAAAAGTTGCTCTCCATTGACCTGGACAAAGTGGTGTTACCCAACTTCCGATCGAATCGCCCTCAAGTGAGACCCTTATCCCCTGGAGAAAGTAGTGCCTGGGACATTCCAGGAGGTAAGGCTCAGGAGCTTTGTCATTGTGCTAAATTATTCTGTTTGTCTCCTCAGGAATGGACCAGCCCCTTCCTGTTATGGCTGTGGCGGTTCTGGCTTTCTGTCTAATACAATCAGCAAGGGATAGTCTTGACCTCTTGAGCAGGTCAAGATGAAGATCTCATTTCTCTAGGAAAATTCTACATAGACTTTCAAATTTCAATTTCTTTTATATTAGCCAAGTGATACATTTAAAGTTTTGTGGAGCAACTTTCACACTCTGAAAAAATTTTGGTCACATATTGTGAACCCCAGGGGATGCCTGTCCTGTGATGGTTTTACAATGGCCTTGCTGATTCCCAGGGTCTCCAGTTCTCTGCCCTGGTTGCCTGGGATGGCACTTGATGAAGCTGGTCTGTGGCCCTGGGGTGACGTACCCGCCCCATCTGCAGACTGCCTTTGGCCTAAACTGGCTACTTCAGCCAGGCTCTTCTCCTATAGCTAACACAGTTGGTACCCAGTGACTCCAGTTAGTGTGGGCAGCCCCTCTGGGCTGGACACCACTGCAGTGTCCCCAAGAGCTCACAGCCCTCTGGTGGATGATCTGCGGTTCAGTAACGGCAGCAAGGGTTGCCCCAGCTCTGCAGCCCAGCCTGGGAACTGCTGAGGGCCTCACTTGTAAGTAATGGCAGCACTGATAGTAGTGAGCTCAGAAGCTCTGGGTATGACCCAGTTACAGACCTTGGCATTCCAGCCAAGGGTCCTCTGCTGGCCACTTGGCTTTTCAGCCACGTGCCGCATCCATAGAGGGCTGTCCACCAGAGGGACATGGCACACAGTCCTCACCACCTCTTTCTTCCTGCCGCTCAGTTAAGTGGGACTGCAGCATGCCTCTCTCCTTCCCTAGGTTGAGACTTGACCTCCTGTTGGTTTCAAGAAAACAAAACGCCTCTTGGGGCACTGCTGTTGTAGGCTGTCTGTAGGGAGCCTCACCCCCACCCCACCAATGAGAATGCAGTGGGCTCCTCTCACCCATACTGTGTTGCTGGCCTGGTCACTGAGACCAAAGTTTAAAGTGAGGTTTTCGCTGCAAGCCTGAGTAGTGAAAGCAGCTGGCCTTTCACTTCTGGCAGTTTCTGACTCAGAGGGGCTGTAGGGGTGACACCGACACTGTTGACTGTTCCCTGTCCTCTTGCAGGGATCATGCCTGGCCGCTACAACCAGGAAGTGGGCCAGACCATCCCTGTCTTCGCCTTCCTGGGAGCCATGGTAGTCCTGGCCTTCTTTGTGGTACAAATCAACAAGGCTAAGAGCAGGCCAAAGCGGAGAAAGCCCAGGGTGAAGCGTCCACAGCTCATGCAGCAGGTTCACCTGCCCAAGACCCCGTCCGTGTGACTCACGCAGTGGCCTTCGAGGATGACTCTGGTGGACAAGCAGAGCCTTCAAGGGTTTCCAGGAAGACCCTGTCTTAAGCTATGGCTCCGGTTGTCAGGTCTGCATAGGCCTCCGGCTGTGATGTGCCCAGGCCCGAAGTACATCTTGAAATACATTGTGGCCAGGGACCCAGCAAGGGGTACTCAGGCTCAGCCTAGAGTAGCGTCACGTAGCAGCTGAGTGCACCAAAGACATGGAGAACTTAGAAGGCTGTTGGCTGCTGCCCAGCAAGGGAGGAACTTTTTAAATCAATGAAACAACCTTGACCAAGTTAAGATATGCTTGTTAAAGGCTATTTTCTATATTTATTGTTGGGAAAAGTCACTTTAAAGACTTGTGCTATTTGGAAGCAAAGCTATTTTTTTTGTCAATGGAATGCAGTTTTGTACTATTCCACCATGAAAAGTCACAGATCTGTCATCTCCTTTGTGATAAGAGGGCAGACTGAGATCTGAAGAAACTTGCACAAATCTGTGAAACATAGACCTTCGCTTTATTTTTATAAGTATCAACTGCCATCGTGTTTTGTAATTTGGGGTCTTGGTTTCACCATTGTTGGTGGAGAAAATTTTCAATAAATATGCATTACCTGTATGAGGCTGGAAAGTGCTGTGTAGTGGCTCTTCTACGCGTCCCATTTTTCTAAGACAACGTGGAATGAGCTCTGAATTAAGCCTGCTAAGGTATTTTTTACTGGGATATAAACATTTCCATTTAAAAGTGTACAGTTCAGTGCTCTTTCATGTATTCACTGGATTGTGCAACCACCATCACTCACCCACCTAATTCCAGAACATTTTTAGGATTCCCCAGAGTACCCCTGTACCCATTAGCATGATTACCCCCTTTTCTCCCCCACCTGCCAGCGCCTACAGCCAGTGCCCTGATGTCTGTGGCTGGGCCTGCTCTGGGCATGTGACATCAGTAGGATCATGGTACACGGGCCCTTGCCACGGCTGCTTTCACTTTACATCAGGTCTTCAGGGCTCATCCGTGGTGTGGCATGGCATAGCGTGGCATGTCAGAACTCGCTTCCTCCTCCTGGCTGAACATGGCCCCATTGTATGGATGGAGCATGGTTTGTTTCTCCATCACTGGTGTCTGGTCCCCTTCCCAGCTCCTGTGAAGCAAGCTGCCATGAGGTTCCTGCGTGCGTTTTCGCCCAGGAGTGATGGGTGATTCTGAGTCACCTTTCTGAGGAACTGCTGACCTTTGCTCTAAAGTGGCTGCACCCTTTCACACGCTTTCCAGAGCCTGGATCCTTCGAGTAAGAACCCAGTTTCTCCACACCCTCACCAAGCGCTTGTTATTTTCTCTTCCTGGTTGAAGCCACCCCTCTAGGGTGAAGTGGCCTCTCATTGTGGTTTGATTTGCATTTCCCTGAAGACTAATGATAGAGAACTTTTTGTGTGTCCATTGGTCATTTTTTAGAGTTGTAACACCCTCAGCCTCACACAGTTCCTTTGTTGATGTTTGTTGAAGGGTATCATTGACCATTGGCGTATGTTCTTCAGAAAAGTGTTGCCCTCTTTTAGTTGGATTATTTACATCTTTATTCTTAAGTTGTAAGAATTCTTTACATACTGTACTTAAGATAAAATCCCTTAGCAAACGTGCAAGTATTTTGTCTCATTCTCTGGGTTACCTTCTCACTTTCTGGATGGTATCCTCTGAGACTTAAAACCTTTGGGTTTGTTGAGGGGGTTTTGTTGTTCTCCTTGGTTTTTTTGGTTGCTTGGGTCATGTCTGAGAAACCATTGCCTGATCCGAAGTGGCCTGTTTCTGTTTTGTCCTGCCTGACAGATGTGTCCTGTGTGCCCACTGGCCAGCTGCTGTGGGCACGTGCAGGGAGAGCAGGGGCCCAGGGGCGTGACAGTGAGCCATGAGCAGGTGGAAGGCAGAGAGGAAAGGAGGAGGCAATCAGGCCACCTCGTGCTCGTGGCTCTGCGGTGTTGGCAGGTGCCATGGGTCCACACAGTGCTAGCTGCACTGGGGCCGCTATTTTCTGCAGGACTTTGTATGTTCCTGAGAGCCTGTAAAATGCTCACTGCCTGTCATCACCACCCAAGGGGACCAGGATCGGGCACAGGGTACAGTGCCCATTGTCAGCTGATGGCCATGGATCTCAGTGTGGCTTCTGCTGTCCAAATGAGGGGCAGTTACTGTGGAGCCCTTGTCTCCCTCCCTGTCCCCCATAGGCATGGGCCACTCTTGTTGGCTCCTCAGCACTGTGACGGCTGGGTTACCGATGCAGCCCTCACACACAGGGCCAGGTGGGTCACAGGAGTGAGGAGAAGGGCAGCTGGTGATCTGAGAATGGGCCATGGCTGTCCTCACCACAGCATGTTCTGTCCCCTGGGCCTACCTTGTGGCCCTCCTTGCAGGGGCCCCTCCGGCCCCTATCATGGACACCCATTGTCTGTCCTAGTGAACTGCTGCATGTCTAGAAACCACAAAAATATCATCATCCAGCCCCAACCACAGATCCACCTGGGAGTCCACAAGCGCTGCCGGGCTTCCCCATTCTCTCTCCCCTGACTATGGGGCCTTCCACAGTGCTGCATGGTGACTCAGGAGGGTGCCCTGGCCCACCTTCAGCCTGTCCTGTGTAGGGGACAGCCGTGTCCAGGCCTTTCTCTGCCCTGCACTGCCTGTGCTGTACTTGTGCACGAGCACGTCCCCTGTACCTCACTCTAGGGCACCCCCTACAAGAACAGACGTGCAGAAGCCTGCCTGGTAGCAACTGCACTTGCACCTGCCAAGCACCTGCCTTGGCGTGGGCCGAGGTGCGCTAGGCCCCAGGTGCTCTAGGCCAGCAACTCGGAGGTAACCCTGAGCTGGCCTGGCCTGAGCCCCAAAGCCCTCCATGCCAGGCAGCTTCTGCTCACCCTCGGCAGGTGAAGGAAGCCCACTAACCAGAAAGGCCTTTGATCTGGATCAGCTGGACATAGAATGAAGAGTCAGGACTTCTTGGAGGGCAGACCACCTGCTCATATGTATGCTAAACACATTTCCAGTGAAATATCACAATTCCTGATTGTTTTAAATGCCCATCCAAGTAGATCTTAATAAAGGAGACTGGTTTCACTAGCTGGTGATACAGAGGCATTGCAGGAGGGTGCCTGGGAAATAAAGGCTGAAATGTGTTTCAGAGCTCCTCTGGGGTAAAGTTACTGTACAGCCCAGCGGCTCTCTCCTGGGCATATCCCCAAAGAAATGAAAACAAGTGGACAATCAAAAACACTGGGGTGGAGTTCACAGCAAAAGCGCACAGTGGTCAAGAGGCAGAAGCACACTGGGCTGTCTGGATGCCATGGTCTCTGGAGACCAGCATCCCCCTGCCATGGCAGGCAAAGGGGGAGTGCAGTCCCAATCCATGCCACGGTATGGCAAGTTTTGGACACAACAGAGAGGAGCAGGAAGCCCAATGCAGATGCCACATTGTGCATGATCACATTTCCACATGTGCAGAGGAGACAGACCCAAGGATACAAAGCAGGTTAGTGGCTGGGGGCAAGAGCTTTCTTCTGGGCTGAGGAAAATGCTCTGGAATTCGATGGTGGTGGCAGTGGCATGCCATTGTAAGTGTATATAAAACCACTGCAGTGTACACGGGACAGTGGTTAAAACAATGAGTTTTCTGCTAATTCTGCCCGTCTTCCTCTTGCAGGCACATGTGCGCCTCCCTAGGGTACATGACCAGGACGGCTCCCCAGAAACCCCTGGTGTGGAGACGGTAAGGCTCTCCGGGCCCTCAGACGCAGCCTGAGGGAGGGCCCCTTGGGTAGGGAGCTGTGGACGCAGACACCGTGGCTCCGTCTGTGCTTGGCCCGCTTCTTGGAGCTGCCCGTCTGCCCTCTTCAGCAGGCAGAGGGCCAGGTGCAGAAGAGGCCGGAAGAAGGCTCCCGCGCTCTCCTGCCCTTCAGGCTGCGGCTCCTACACCAGCCATGTCAGAGACGGAGGATGGGAGGGCCCTGGGGGCCAGAAGCCCATGGCTCCGGGTCCCTCCAGGTAGGACTGGAACATGGGCCAGTCTGTTCCCCTTCAGTTCCTGCAGTAATAAGTGACTGCAGATCTTGGGGCTTAAAGCAACACATTTGTTCCGCAGTTTGGGAGGTTGGGAGCCTGAAAGTGATCTCACTCGCTGAAGCCCTGGTGCTTGTCCTACAGGAGGCTGTGCTCCAGGAGGCTGTGCAGAATCTGCTTCCCAGCCTCTCCAGCCCAGCGGCTGCTGCAGCCTTGGCTCTTGGCCCCCTCCTGTCTTCCACCGCACCCCCACCCCTTCTGTCTGCAGGGGGCCTTCTCCTCTGACCTCTGACCCCTCCTGTGTCCTGTTCCAAGGACACTGATGACATTGGACCCGCCTGGGTAACTCAGAGGTCTTGAGATGGGAGAAGCTTTATATCAGTTCACATTCTGACAAGCTCAACAGGTTAGGACAAGGATGTCCTGGGGCCCTCATCTGCTGACCATACTGGGTTTCTTGATGCTTAAGGTGGCATGCATTTCCATGAAAGGACTTTGGGTCCCAGGTGAATGCTGCTGCTGGTACCACCCGTGCTTCGGAGTCCAGGGCCCCCAGCATGGCAGGACACGGAAGTTTTGCACTGCCCCTTCAGTGTCCTGGAGGTGCTGTAGCAGCATCTCTCAAGCCACCCCTGTGGACCAGGCTAGGACTGAAAGCTGCAGAACAGGAGTAGCCGTGGGCTGAGGGTCAGAGGGCCTGTTGGAGGCACTGCCAGCTCAGGACACAGCTCTGAGAGTGTGTAGGCTGTCAGGCTTCCTCGGGGAACAGGACAGGAGTTCGTTCCCATCCTGCTCTAAGTTGTCACTCGGGGACTCCAGGGAGGGGCTAGCATGGCAGTTGAGGTTCCACAGACGTTCCAGAAGGCCCCAGCTGGGCAGAGGTTAGAAGACATACATGCACAGGAAAGGTGACATGCGTTCCAGCTTCAGCACCGACAGCTGGCACCCGTCTCCAGGCCTTCCCACTGGCTCCTTGGAGCAGCCCCAGACAGGAGGCACCATCATCACAGGTGATGCAGAAGCAGCCATCAAGTGGCAGGGCTTCCATTCACCTACACTGCTGGCCAGAGTCCTGCCTGCCACCTGACCCAGAACTTCCTAAGGAGGATGAGCACAAGGAAAAGACCCTAGGTCACACTGCCCCTGGAGTCCCTGGCTGCCCCTGATATGCCCTGTGGGCAGGGAAAAGGTCCCAGAAACCCCTAATGGGCAGGGAATGCAGAAAGAGGCGGCTATGTTGCATGGGGTGCCCCTGAGTGGGTGCTTTGTGCCCCCACCGTGTGGTCCCCAGCTCCTTTGTGCCCCACTTGCCGGCCCTCCACACCAGAGCCGGCGCCAGGCCTAGAAGGCTGAGTGGAGTGCAGGCGGCCAGGGCTGCAGATGGGGCTCAGCAGGGCGCCCCTCCATGGTTCGGGAAAGGTCATAAAGCCCTGTGAAGCTGTCTGCAGAGGGTGGATATCAAAGCCCCTCCGAGTTAAGAGGTTTTCCCCATTGCCTGGAATTTCATAGCCCAGTGGGCAATTTCTAAGTCATGCACATTAATGGGTAGCTAATGAGGGACCCTCTGCAGGGACAGGAAAGTGCTCGCGCCTCTGAGCCAGATTAGGAGAACAAAGTCCCAGCCGCTGGTGTGGGGATCCTCAGCGTCTCTCTCGAGAGGCCCAGTCTGGGGAAGAGTGAGTGGCTTAACTGCTTGGAAGCCAGGCTGTGTGAACATAGTGTGCAGCCCCCACCTGAGGCCTAGCGCCCCATCATCTCTGCCCAGTGCCACATTCCCAAGGTCTAGCACATATGTCTGTCTCGCTGCCAGGGAGCTCTGAGCCACTGGTGGTGCCCACACGATTGTCCCATTGGGACCACTGGTGGTTCAAGCCACCACCGGGTGTCTCCTAGGGGCCTCGGCATAGTGTCCCCATGTGAAGAAGGCAGGGATTGGTGTGATGTGGTCATACTCAAGGAGCACAGCAGCCACCAGGAGTGGAAGAGGCAGAGAATGGTTCCTCAGCACCTCCAGAGGGAGCTCAGCCCTGCCTGCTCCTTGACCTTAGAATTCTGGCCTCCAAAACCAAGAGAATAAATGCTTGCTTGGTTTTTTTGTTTTGTTTCTTTAGTACTAGAAATTGAACCCAGGGCTTTCAGAATGACCTACATCCCCAACCCCTTTTTATTTAGTTTTGAGACAGGGTCTCCTAAGTCACTAAACTTTCTGTCTGTGCTGGGCTCTTTTTTGTGATCTTCCTGTCTCAGCCTCCCAGAGTGCTGGGATCTTAGCCATGTGCCACCAGGCCTGGCTAAATTCCTTTTGTTTCAAGCCACCAAGTTTGTGGCATTTTGTTACAGCACTCTCAGAGACCTAATATAGTGGAGAATCTAAAGGACTTTCCCTTTTCTGGAGTCTGTGCATTCATTCATTCCATCCTTGACAGAGCCGTGTCAGAGTCAACTTAGGGCAAGACAGTATGACATCTCAGCCTTGAAGGGGAGACAGACTCCAGTGCAAGACTCAGTCCCATCTCTGACCACAGGAGATGCTGCAGGCTGACCAGCCAGAGCCAGCCCTGCTCTGGGCCAGCACTGCCCGCTCAGGATTCAGTGAGAACATTTGTGCAAAGCCCAGCTTGTGGAGCACGTGAATATGTCCAAGACGTCCCCTCAAGCTCCTGGACCACAGGGCTGGCTCCTTCATCTGTGCTGAGGAGCTGGGCACAGCTAGCCAGGTATTTACCGAGCTCCTGTTTGGTAGACCCTGGGGGAGGCAACCAAGCCAGGGGCCTGACACTCTCAGCAGTCAGTGAGAAAACTCTTTGGGGCATCTCTTAATCAGGTTGATGGGCCTGGGTGGGGCTCCTGGCACCTAAGATGCCTGACTCAAAGCAGCAGCTCTCAGTAAGAGGCCCTGGACTCTCAGCATTAGCAATACCTGGGAACTTGTTATAAATGCAGATTCCCGGGCCATCTGCCAGCCCCACTGAGGGAGAAATGCTGGAGGTGGGGCCTGCAGGGTGTTTGAACAGTGCTCCAGGCAATTCTGATGCTAACCCCAGGACAGGAAGGGCAGTGAGAGGGAGCCCCATTTCCATGGACAAATAGGTGCAAATTCAAGACTGACATCACCTGCATCTTCCCAAGCAGGGAGGGCCCTTGCCAATATTCTGCAGAGTGGCTGATGTCTGTCGGCTCAGAGTTCAATTGTGGTTCCAGACCAGCAGCCCCAGCCTCCCCAGGGCCATGTCCAGATGGGAGGAATCAGCCTGTGTTTCAGCAGGGCCCCTGGTAAATGTGGGCATAGGGCTAACCCGAGGAGCCCCATCCCTGGAGGCGGGGCGGAAGGCAGTGAGAGGAGTCTAACTCCCATCATGCTCCCTCTTGTAGATGAGGACACAGGGTCGGTGTGCCATGCTACCAGCCTGTGACACTCAGCTCAGCACCTTCTATATTCCTTCCTCAAACTAGCGCCTCAGAGGGGCTGTGGACCCCAGGCCCTGAGTGGAAGGAGCTAAGCCCTGCCCCCTGATCACTCCCAGCTGAGCTCCCTCTCCCCTCCAGGGCTGCTGAGAAAGCCCCACCCTGGGGAGGGGCCTGTGAGGAGCCCGAGTCTTAAGATGCCCTGAACAGGTCAGCAGCTCAGAAGCAGCAAGCTCTCGGACAGGTGGCCCTGGCTCCTTACCCCTGCCCCACCATGTTCTCTAGGGCCCCTGAATGAACGAATGACTCAGCCCATCGCTGGCAGCCCAAGGTCCTTCCTTGGTCTGCCCCTGCCACCCTGACCCAAGCATGCAGCCAGGAAACCTGGAGAGACCCTGAGCCTGTCCTGGGAGGGGAGGCCAGGCCAGTCCGGCCCCTTGCAGTGGCATTTGGTGGTAAGGGCTAGGGCTTGGGCACTGAGTGCAGGAGTTGGGGAAGCACAGGAGTGGAGAGCGATGTGGGGGTTGGGGGTTGTTGGGAGGAGAAAGTTGGAGTTTTGCAAGAAAAGAGGGAAGGAGAAAGAAGTCTGTGTCACCTGGGGGTTGAAAGGGAGGACAGAGATGAGAATAAACAGTGGAAAGTTAGCAGCATGAGGGCCAGAAGTCCCGGGGGGGGTGGGCAAACGCCTTAAGCTTTGACTTTGGAGAGTAGAGCCAGGGCAGAGGGAGGGTGCTGGGAGAGGCTGGGCGAGGGGCTTTGGTTTTTGTTGCGGGGAGGGACCTACCAGATCTCGAGAGTGAGACTTTGAGCTGGGAAGACAGAGAGGTAGGGAATGTGGTGACTGGCTTTCTCTGCAGCCCTCTGTGGCCCCAGCAATGGAGGTGGGAGGAAGCAGAGGCCTTGGAGAAAAGTCCCTTCCTGCCACCGCCACCCCCACTTTGTCCTCGTTGGGTGCTATCTTCATCCTGTTGAAGTCGACACTGGGGGCCGGGCTGCTGAACTTCCCCTGGGCCTTCCACAAGGCAGGGGGCGTGGTGCCTGCTTTCCTGGTAGAGCTGGTAAGTGCCCAGGAAGGATTCAGGGGTCTCTTGGGGCACCAGGGAGGTGGCATTGGCTTTTCTGTGTGGGATCCTTGACATAGCTAATGCAGAGCTGCTGGCCCCACTCCATTAATGGGATGATATCCCGTTGTAGCCTTAGGCAGATGCCATCCTCAGTAGCTAGTGAGTCAGATCCACAGATGAGCAGCTCACAGGTAAAGGCCTTACTGTGACCAGTGTGTGAATCTGGCTTTGCAGCCAGGAAGGAAGGAGCCACCTGGTCTCAGCTCATACTGGAACTGCAGTCCCGTGTGCAGATGGAGCTTCACACAGGTGTGGTGCTGCCCACTAGCCCAGGCTAGGCTTGGCACATAGAGGTGTCCACCCTCCTGCTTCAAGTCTCACCTGGTCTCTGCCTCAGCCATGGGCCTTTCATGTGCTTGGGTGCTACTCAGCCTGCCCCCTGCCTGGCATGTCACATGAGCAAGCTAGTGTGGTTCCTGTCTTCATGGAGCTTTGTTCTAAGGGGAAGTCAAATGGGACATGTGGGTCATTGAGAGTCTCAGACAGTGGAGAAGTGGGAAGGTCACATGCAGGGTTGGACATGACCCAGAGTGATTGGTGACGGCTAGGGACGAGGTGGGGTACACTGAGCCTGGTACTCCTCTAGGTGCGTGTGAGGCCCAGTGTCCCTGCATTTGGGCCAGTGCTCTGTGAGGCTACCACAAAGCTGGTCCCAAGCCATCAGTGGTCAACAGCCCCCATCATAGTAGGGTCACCATAAAGAAGCAGTAGGCTGGAATCAGGTACCCAGTGACCCCAGGGCTGCAGGAAAGGCTGTGGGGCCCATCCCTAACTGCACAGCTCTGACATCTGTTCCCGTAGCTGCCGTAACAAATTCCTGCAAAATGCAGTGCTTAAAACCTTGGGGTGTTCCTTCCCATGGTTCTGGATGCCGGAAGTCTGAGACCAAAGTGGTAGCAGGGTCCCCCAATCTCTTGTGTCTTCTGGTGGCCCAGGCCTCCTGTCTTGCAGCTATATCACCTCCTGTCCTCATGGGGCACCCTTTCCTACTTCTTGTAGGGACATTTGTCATTGGATCTGGGGCCTCGCCTGGAGCTCCTTAACTTCATGGCCGTGGATTCAACTGCATTTCCATCACTGACATTGGCAAAGACTGTGTCCAGTCTGTAACACACACACACACACACACACACACACACTGCAGATTAGGCTGTGGCCCATCCAAACAGAAGGTGCTGGAGAATACGAATCTTCCCAGCACCATGCCAAGTGGGAGGAGCCAGATATGAAAGTGCCCAAAAGCAGAAAAATACTAAGTCAATGCTTTCCTCTGGGGATAGGATGGAGGCAGAAACTGATGGGGAAGGGGCCTAGGGGTGGAGTAGGGTGTGGTGGTACTCTGGGTGCTACAGGGTTTGGAGCACAGGTGTGTGTCTGTTATGCCCCAGTAAAGCACGGGAGATTCCGCGTCTCCTGTGTAAGCTGAACCCATGAGGGAGAAGGGTGGGGCTGGTATTGGGCTGGGCACACAGGAGTGTTTGAGAGAAATGCACTGACACCTTCAACTTCAACTGTGTCCAAAATCAGCTGGGCATGGTGGCATCTGGCTGTAATCTCAGCCACAAAGAGGCAGCTGAGGCAGTAAGATTGGCAAGTTAGGGAAACCAAATTTTAAAAGGGCTGGTGATGTAGCTCAGTATAAAGGCTTTGGGTTCAGCTCCCCAGTCTGCCAAAAAGTCAGACTCAGATCGATGGGTGCCACACAGATGGAGACGTGATAAAAGGGTACCAGAGCCTATTCATTGTGTAATCTGGGGTGAGCATTGTGAACGTTCATTGTCGAGTTCTAACTCTCTTGTACGTGTGGAAGGTGTTGACAGTAAATGTAGGGGAAAACACTGTATTTAAGCTGCCACGGAAGGATCCCAGGAGCAGACAAGAAGGATACTCACCATTCTGGTGCACGTGGCCTGGGCAGGGCTGAGCTGAGTGCACCTGCCGAGTTCACCTTCTCTGGGAGGTGGGCGTGGCCACCTCATTTCAAAGGTAGGAAAATGAAACTGACCATCTTTGCCGCACAGCAGAGGAGTTGAGTTTGATTCCATGCCTAGATGTATCTGCACCACCTCAGGCCTGACCACTACCCTATGTGCCCACAATCCAGGTGATTTCAAGAGTAGTTAGTTAAATGCTGAGTTTCTTCTGTTTGCTGTGTTCTGCTGAGGCAGGAGGGTGTCAGGACCCAGGTTCAAAAGCAGAGCCAGAGGACCACAAAGATTCATCTGCTCTGTAGCTCTGGTCACAAGCAAGGCTGTGGCATATCTGGAGGAATCCCTGTCCCTTCCTTCTGCTGTGACAGGGCCACATGGAGGGTGTATCTGGGCTGGGGTGTGGATGTGCCCAGTCCTGCTGTCCTGTTCTGCAGGTCTCCTTGGTATTCCTGACCACTGGGCTGATCACCCTGGGCTATGCAGCCTCTGTCAGTGGCCAGGACACCTACCAGGGTGTGGTCCGAGGGCTGTGTGGCGCCACCATGGGGAAGCTGTGTGAGGCCTGCTTCATCGTCAACCTGCTGATGATCTCTGTGGCCTTCCTCAGGGTGACTGGGGATCAGCTGGAGAAGTGTGAGTGACTTTGCTGAGCGTGGGCGGCCCAGGGTGCAGAGCTTGCAGTGACACTGGGTCTGATGAGTGGGGGGACACAAGGCAGTGGGTGGAGGGCCCTTGGGGGCAGCAGAGGCCAGACCACACCTGACTCCAGATGTGGCACGAAGGAGACTCGCTAGTCACTGCCGGATAACAGGGGGTGTGGGAGAGAGACCACCTGCCTCATGGATGGGGAAACGCAGCCACATGCAGGCAGCCCCTAGTGGGACTCCCAGGAACGCCTTTGCTCTTGGGCTGGCCAGGACTCAGCCCCCATGCAACCTGGCCCCTAGTCCCTAAAGCTTTCCTTCAGGGGCTGCTTCGCTGCATCTTAGTTGTTCATTCTGTCCATTTTTCATGCCATTTACATTTGTCAAGTTTAGAGGCAATTTCTTTTTTGAACATGTAAGGGAAGTTTGAATTGAGTTTCATTTCCACTTAGGGAGCTTATAAGATCCCATTTTGCTCTGCATTATGGACAGAGGACACCCTGGTGCTAGATCTGGAACCTGTAGCCTCACACATGCCAGCCAAGCATCTACCACACAGCTCAGCCTTAGCCCTCTTTGAGATCTGTGAAGATGCGCTCTGTGTCAGCCCAGGGCCAGTCTTTGCCAGCATCCCCTGTGCTCTCACGGCAGGTATGTTGTGGTTCCTGCCATGTGATAGAGGCAGCCCTTAGATGAAGGCGGTCAACAGCTCTGTTTAGCTCTTCCTTTCAAGCCTTATTGGCTTTTTAAAAATTTTGTTCTAGTTCTATCAATGTTTATGAGAAGGGTGTTAAAAATCTCCAGCTATGGTTACAGGTTTTGTTTTTGTTGTTCTCCCTTTAATTTTGTCAACCTCTGCCTCATAGTTTTCGAAGCTCCATGACTAGGTCCATCTTTTCATTATGAAATATTCTGCCCCCTGTGGCACTAAGTGCTAGAGTTAGCGCCTTCTCTGCTGCAATTAGCGCAAGCCAGGCTTCCTTATGACCCATGTTTGTATAGTAGGGACCTTTCCTGTTCTTTTGCTTTGACCTAACTATGGTTCTGGATTTTAAAATGCATTTCTTGTAGATGGCATATGCTTGAATCTTGTAGTTTTAACCATCTTGACAATCTCAGACTTAATTGGAATGTTTTGATGTAATTGGAATGTAATTATCGTAGGGTTAAATGTAAGTCTGCCATTTTGCTATTTTTTCTCCGTTTTGACCCAAGCATGCAAAGGCTCTGGCTGTGGGTTTTGCAGTGAAGGCTGCCATGGCTCAGGAAACTGTCTTCCACCCAATGTGGCGGTTGGCACCTCCAAACCTCTTGGTGGATAAATGTTCACAAAATGCCCTGTCTGCCAATGGCAAGTGGAGCTTTCCCCAAGTTCAGTTCCAGGGAGCCAGTGGTGTTGCTGGGTGGATGATGCTGAGGCTCAGTGTCAGAGCACTGTGACTCAGGTACTGACTAGAGTAGGAGCCCCAGCCCCAGCTCTGCTTGAGTGGGGTGGAGAGAACGCTGCTCCCAGGTTTCTCCTTAGGTATCCGGGGATGTGTGTGTCCTCAGCGAGCACCAGCTTCTGGAGAGGGGTGATAAGGAGGCGTTGGGTGTTAGGAGAGGCACCGCGTGAGTTAGGGTGAAATGCCCACTGTCCTGGGTGCTGAGGACCCCATGGAGTGTCCTAGAAGTCCCAGGCTTGGGAAGAGGCTGAGGGAGCCCCAGTGTGCGAGCTGAGTGTCCAGATAGCAGGTGAGCCCAGTGCACAGGTAGGGCCGGGGCCCGCCCAGCATGGTAGAGGTCTGTGTCCTTTGCATCTGCCTCCTTCGGCATCTACATCCTCCTGGTCCTGCAGCCTGGAAGCTGCGCCCTGCCCGCCTGAGGGGATGGCTCTGTACAGCAGCTTGGCTCCCCCGCGTCTTTCCAGCAGATGAACTGGTCTCAAGGCATTGCTTTTTTTGCAAGGTCACTCATCTTTGTTTAGAACAAAGAAAGGTTACTGACCATGTACAGATGACCTCTGTCAGCAGGGGCCACCTTCTCTTCTGGCCTCCGCCCTCCAGTGGGGTCTTGAGCCACCTTCCAGGGCTCTCGGTGCTCCCCCGACTCTCTCCATCTGTCCTACCTCTTAGACCAGCTCCACGGTAACCACCTACTGGTGGCAGAATAAAAACAGCCCCAGATTCTTGGCTACTCCTTCCCCCGAGATGTTCTCTCTCTGGTCTTTAATCAGGTGGCCTCTTGGCCAGCTTTGTCCTGCAGAGTGTGATAGACAGGACCCCATCCAGCTCTCAGCTTGGCTTCTGTGACCTTGGCCTCGAGGAGCACCCCCAGCTTCTATAGGCAGAGCTTGGGCTGACAGAGGCCCATGTGGAGGGATCCCAGGGCTGCAGGGTGCCCCGAGAGTCCCACCAGGCAAGTCCATGGTGGCTCCAGTTTTACCTCAGGCAGCCCCTGAGCTCCTGGCTCAGCTTCTGCTCCATTCCCAGCAGTATTCGACGCCCTCCTGCCCAGTGGCCCACAGCCCTGGTTCGCTGCCCAGCGCTTTGCCCTGCCCCTGCTCTCTGCACTGGTCATCCTGCCCCTATCCGTGCCACGGGAGATTGCCTTCCAGAAATACACCAGGTACCCGGGCTGCAGACCGTGCGCTGGGATGATTGTGCCACCTGGGCCCCGTCTTTGAACGTTGGTGGAAGGAGGCGGGAGGCTTGGGGCTGAGCCTTCTGTTTGGAGAAGGGAAAAATGAGAAATCGGCAAGTAGTATGAGCCTATGGGAAAAAATATAGATGTCACACCTAGTTTTGTTATGTAGCTGTGAGAGGCATGGCGTGCAGACTTAGAGATGCTCAGGCCTTTTTTCCACTTCTGCCTCGAGGCTTTCTGTGCGCTATTGAAAGGAAGCCTGGCACCTGTCCCGTCCTGGGCTGCCTGCCTTTGCCTCTCTGTGTGAACAGTGGGTGGTCCCTGAGATAGGAATAGAGGCCTGCTGCGCACTCCTGTGTGCAGCCCCTCCAGGCTGGACCAGGGTCCCTCCCGCCTCTGTGTCCTGACTTGATGCCAAACCTGAGTGGCCAGCTGGCTATCCTGGGCAGCACTACCTGAGCTCCCCACATCACTGTCCTGGGACAGGTGAGGGGACAAAGGTTCTGGTGCAGGGTGTGTGCTGGGGTTCAAATGCTGCCATGCTCCCCCAGTATTGGCCACGTGTTACCTCAGGAGGATCCTGACACTGTCCCCAACTGTGTGTCAGCATCCTAGGCACCTTGGCTGCCTGCTACCTGGCTCTGGTTGTCACCTTGCAGTACTACCTCTGGCCCCAGGACCTCAAGCATGAGCCCCGCCCATCACAGAGGTGAGTCTATGGAAGGTTTTCCAAGGCTGCAGGGGGCCTCAGAGGGGCCATTGTCCGCTCATTGCCCAGGGGCCTTTGTGCCTCTGATATGTGGGAGAGCCAAGGGAAAGCCCAGGGACATAAAGGCACTGGAGATACAGACGCAGAGGCAGCAGAACCCAGCAGCTAGATACAGGGGCCCCACATGAATGGGATGGCAGAGGGGCTGGCGGGGCCAGCTTAGCCAGGGCAGGGGTGGGGTGAGGTAGAGCCTCCTGGACAGCTCGATCTACTCCAGGCAAGCTGTTCAGCCGCAATGGAGATGGCCCCTGCAGTCTGATGAGCTGGATCAGAGACAGACCATGGGGACCCTGCCCCATCCTGTGCTTCAGACTGAGGAGCTCGGGGAGGAGTTGACAAGATGGGGTCAGGCTCGCGGCAAAGTGACCCAACTGGGGAGTCTTCCCATCAGGAGTTCCTCTCAGTTCTGGAGCTGAAGTGCAAAGCTGAGGTGTACGAGGCTGAGGGGAGGCTATCCCCTCCCCTGCAGCTCCCAGCGACGCCAGCAGCCTCTGCTTCTTTGCTGCACAGAGCCTCACTCTGCAGGCTTCCACGCCTTCCAGATCGCCCCTCCCTGAGCACCTCGTCTTATAAGGGCATAGTCATGGGGTGTGGATCCCGACCCACACCACCCACCTTAACCTAACTAACCACATCTATAAAGACCCTGCTCCAAATAAGGCTGGTTCTGAGGTGTGGGCATAATAGAGTGTGACCCTAAAGCTGGCAAATAAAACTGGAAGGAGGTCAGGGTGAGCAGCCATCGGGGCATCAGAGTTGGCCATGGAGGGCATTGGTGCTGTGACAAGCCGTGCTGGGGGCCAGGTGGGGGCCAAGCCAAGGTGAATCCGGTTCAAGGGGGAGACAGCAAATGACATGCGGAGCGGGCACAGGGGAGGGTGGGGTCAGAGGTCAGAGCACTTTGGGGGTGATGGGACTAATCAGCAGAGAAAGGGATGATATTGGAGCAAGCCAATGGTTGCAGACCTGTGTCCTTGGGGGCGGGAGGGGAGGGCCCTGGCCCTTGGCAGACAGGGCATGATGTTGGGGCTCCAGCACTACTGCATGGGCACGGGAGTCACAGACTGTGAGGGGCCAGACTGTGTTCACCCAGCAGGTGGACAGATGCAGTGTGGAAACACAGGCATCTTGTGACCAGGAAGCCCAGCCGCCCCTGGCTGTGCCACAGAGCAGCACGGAACAGGAGCACCTCCAGCTCAGGGTCCTGTGCATGCTTAGCAGCTTAACACAAACACACCATTCCCAGTACTGAAGTCAGAAGTCCAACCTGAGAGTCACAGGGTGGACCAAAGGGGAAAGCAGGACTCACTCCGTCCAGAGCTCCTGGAAAAATCACCAGCCTATCACAGCCACCTGCTGTCCTTGGCCTATGGTCTCTTACTCTTCCTTCAGAGCAGCCGCCTTGTGTCTATCTCTGATTTCTATCACTATCACAGCTCCCTCTGTCTGTCCCTCCTGGTTCTCTGTCAGGGATACTGTGCCCTTTGGCTCACCTGAGTGACCCAGGGGATTCCCTGTCTCAGGATCTTTAACCACACCCGGAGTCCTTTTGACCTTTGAGGTGACAACGGGCAGGTTCCAAGAGCTAGGGAGGGAGCATCTTTGTGGGCTGCTGGTCTAACATACCCTGAGATTGCTACCTCTGCAGGGGACACTGTTCATGTCCCAGCCTGCTGTGTGTCCCCTTCTGGTGCCAGAGTCTGGTGTGTACAGGAGCTTGTCAAAGGGAACTGGGGCTTCTGGGGGGAGTCCTGGGGACTTAACCTGAAGGCTGTGGCCATGCACACCTCTGCCCTCTGTGGCTGGACAGACTACTGGGGCTGCATTGGATGGAAGCTGCCTGTGCCCCCACCTTGCACTGGGCCACCTCAGGAGCAGGTGCCCCAGGAGGGTCGTAGGAGCCCCGATAGCCCCAGCCCTCCCACTGACTGCCTGGTCACCAGACATCAGCAAAGCTGTATTTCCCAAGTGCAGTGTGTAACAAGCGTCCTCTTCCATGCCCAAGCTGGGTCAGGGACACAGTCATTAAAAACATGTCTCACGGCCATACTTGGTCACATATCCTTGGGATCATTTAGACTCACCCTCTCCCATCGCAGGTGACCTGAGTCTGACCACTTCTTAACAAACACCTGTCCCTGTCTGCCCACAGCCCTTCCTCTTGGACCTCAGCATTCAGTGTCTTCCCCACCATCTGCTTCGGCTTCCAGGTGAGTGTAGAGCATGGCCCGCAGACCCCCGTTCCCGGGGATGGCGCGATTTCTCTCAGAGAGAAGTTGCAACTTGCTCTAGGAGGCAATGCCCACAGCTGTCCTCGGGAGACTGCACATGGGACTGCACCTGGGCTCCCAGGGAGCACAAACTGCCCTTGAGCCTGGGACCTGACCTTCACATGCAGCAGCGACAGCGCCGTGGTTGCTGGGTGTGGGGTGCGGCAGAGCCTCGGCACCCTCCTGCTCTCTGCAGAACGCTCCTGTGACTGTCCCAGCTGGAACACCTGGACACAGGTGGATTCTGTCAGTGTCCCGTGGCTGCCATGGCCTGAGAGAAAGTTCACCCTTTGAGAGGCCCCAGGCTGAGGGCCCGTGAGTGTCCAGGTGTCCTGGTAGTGGGGTCAGGGGACAGAACAGACAGAATCTTGGTAGAGCATGCTGGGAGTGAGGACCCAGCTCTGTGTGGCGTCTGAGTAAGGGGGACACATGGAGACAGCTGCTGAAGGTGGTGGTGCCAGACAGAGCTGGAAGGACACGTGGGAGGAGCCAGGTACAGGGACAGCAAGGTGATGAGGTGGGGGTCTACTCATGTCCCAAGCAGGTGGCAGCCAACACTGCCCCTTCCTGTGTCCCTGTAGTGACAGTTTTCCTCCAACTTCTGAACACAGCCACCTGCCCACCACCCATATTGAAACTGCTCCAAGCACAGCCGAGTCTGCAGGGCTTTGGGACAGTAGTTCAATCGCAGCCTCTGCGTTTTCCTTCCCTCACCCACCAGTGTGCTCCCACTTCTGTGCACTTTCTCGGAGGACCATTTGTGAAGATTCTCAAACATTTCTTTCACCTTTCTCCATGAGAAACATTTTAGAAAATGCAAAGGAAATGTTCCTAATTCTCTTCCTTGTAAAGAGTTAGTTCACACCTGGGGCTTGGCCCGCAGCTCCTGTGGGTTCCTCACGCCTCTCTGCGTACACCTGGCGTTTGAGAGAATGTACAGTGCTGAATCTCTGCGGAGCGCTGTCTGGATTTAGCGTGGCTGCCCCGTGCTGGTCCGAGCCACGTGGCACAGCAGCAGGTGCCGGCTGTCTTCCAGATGCCCGTGGGCCATGCCTTTGCCCCTGGGGTGGCTCCCTCCTCCGTTCTCCTAGCAACCAGGCCAAGTGTGGTTGCCAGGACACGGGCTGTGGTGATGGGCAGCTGGAGCTGACTGGATGTGAGCCTGGGGATCAGACTCAGGCCAGAGCGGGTGTTGGGGTATGGCTCAGAGCATGGAGACCTGGGGAATGGGGAGAATAAATGCCGGTAAAGCTGGTAGGAGACGGGCCAGACTGGACCTGTCATTATCAGGAACTCTGAGCTGATTTAAAGACACCACCCCCGTTTAGCAGTGCACCCCACATACACACACACCCCAACCAAACTGGACAGAGCTCGTGAGTGTTCTGGCCCCCGCCCCTGTGGCCACACTGGGACTTCTGGCTTTTGTTTGTGTGCGTCTTTACTGAGATGTGATTCACCTCCCACCCAGTCCACCCCCTACAGTATACAACAGAGTCATGCAGCTGTCCCCACCGTCACTTTCAGAGCAACTCCCCCCGCCAGAAGGAGGCCCCATGCCCATTAGTGGTGGCCCTGCACCTCACCCAGCCTCTAGTAACCTCTGACCCGCCTCCGCCTCTGGGTTTCTTTGTAATGGGTACTTCGTGCAAAGAGGATCGTAGTGGGTGGCCCCTTGTGCCAGCTGTTCTCCCTGGCATGATGTTTTCAAGCTCTTCCATATGGTACATGTCACAGCTCCATTTGGTTTAATAGCTGCATGATGCTCCAGCGTGCAGACAGCACCACCTGCACGTCTGTGCCTCAGGTATGTCCCTGCGGCTGCCCCTACGTGGCTACTGTGTCCTCTGCACCTGCTGCACCTCCATCCATCCAGCTCCCCAGACACTGACCTACAGAAGGGCCATGCTCTGTCCCCCCTGCCAGCCAGAGAGATGCCCTGTGCAGGGGTGTCAAATGAGGTCCCCCTGCAAGGCGTTCCTGAGGGGCCACCTTGTGTGGGGCTCAGCTGTACCTCTGCACAAGGAGCTGGGCCCTAGGACCCATGCAGTGGGTCTGTGGGTCTCTGAAGGCAGTCTGTAACACCCAGATGCTGGTATCTCTTCTGATCTATGCAAGTGGCAAGGGAGGAGAATCATGAGGTCACTGCTCTGGGCAGCAGGGCTGCAGGTCTCCTGGGCCATCCCGACAGGAGTCAGGATGTGTAGCAGGTGCAGGAGGCAGGGACTTCTCCAGGAGTCTGGCCTCTGCTGGTTAGGTCCAGGTGCCCTGCGGCCAGCAGCTCAGGGGCCCCAAGAGGTCTAGGGGTCCCGAGGGAAGAATACGAAGCCTGCAGCCACCAGAGGCCCAAGGGCTAGGAGCGTGGTGCCCTGCTTCCTCAGTGTGTGCTCTGTGAGGGGCACTGCGCTGGCCTGTTCACACTGCATGCCGGGCAGCTGGAGGCAGGTCACTGGTCACCCTGGGTGCCATCAGCTACGGTAGGCTCTGAGCTTTCTTGGGGCAAATGCAGTTATAGGACCAGGACAGGGTCCCTCCCGAGGGAGCACAGAGGGCATCAAATGGAGGCAACTGTAACAAGTGGGCAAGTGGACGTGAGGAGGACCCTGGCAGGGCCAGGAAGAGCCCAGGACCAAGGGGCCCCTGTGGCACCATTGGCCTCAGCTCTGGCTCCCCTGATGGCTCTTGGCTGTGTAGCACTAGTGTTAGGACCACACACACACTGGAAAGCTGGATTATAGGTGGCTCCTGACATTGGCTGTGTGATGCTTATTGTGATGGAACCCATGACCTGTAAAGTGTGTGAGTCACAGGTTGGGTATGTTCTGTGTGTCATTGTCACCCCCTGGAGCCCCTCACCACCTTCTCCAGTCAGTAGCTCCCCTTTCCCTGCCCTGAGCCACTATCTTGCTGCCTGTCACCGTGGAGCTAGGGTCCCAGCCGACTGTGGCACCCCAGGGGACACATGACCACATGCAGATACATTGGGGCTGTCAGATGGGGCAATCTCCACAGGGAGAGGCCTAGATCCTGCATGTCCTTGTGTCCCTAAGGCAGGGCCTAGACACCTGATGTAGGGGAGTCTGCCTTGTGACCTAAACTTCAAGTGCATGGAGGCATTCTCGCTTGCCTGGTGTGCACATATATTGTGTGTGGTACAGGGTTTGAACCCAGGACCTTTACACTGAGCTACATCCCCAACCCTTTTTATTTTTTTAGACAGTCTTACTAAGTTGCTAAGCTGCCCAGGCTGGGCTCAAAATTGCAATCCTCCTGCCTCAGCCTCTAAGAGTGCTGGGTTAGAGGTGTGCATCACCACACCTAGCTATCTGGCTTTGCATTGTGCCCAGGTGATGGTTTTGTGTTGAGGCATGGAGTTATATTTAACCTTTTTTAGAGCTATGTAATACTCCACACTGAGAATCCTATGGTTTGCTTCTGCCCCTGCTGGTGGGGTGCATGCAGGATGTGCCCCACCTGTGGACACAGCACTTGCCCTGCTCTAGGTGTGTCTAATGCCCACTGCCTAGAGTCCTGCTGAGCCACAGCTCTGTGTTCTAGTGTCACGAAGCCGCTGTGTCCATCTACTGCAGCCTTCGCCCACGGAGCCTGTCCCACTGGGCCCTGGTCTCCATGCTTTCCTTGCTGGCCTGCTGCCTCATCTACTCACTGACAGGTGGGTGCCGCCGGGTTGCTGGGGCCAGGGGAGGAAGGGCAGGGATGGCATGGTGCCCTGTATTCCAAGTGTTTTTGCTGCTGCCTCCTCGGCACTCACAGGAGAGGCCACCTCCATAGCAGGGAAGCTGAGGCCCAGGGCTCCTGAGGCTCGAGCCCTCCCAGCCTGAGGACAAAGCTGAGACTGCACCTGTCTTGCCCTGGGCAGAGTGTGGTGGGAAGCCTCCTGGTGCTGCATCTGGGTGGGGAATTACAGTGCTTTGTTCCCAGCTTGGTAAGGTATCTGGGTGCTGTCAAAGGTGACAGAAGAGTGGCTCGGTGAGGGCTGTGCCATACCCGAGGTCACGCAGTGCCTCCGCAGTGCGGGCAGGGCACGGGCTAACTTCCGGCCTGCTGCTGTCCAGCCTGACTGTGCTCTTTCATCTGCCTCTACTTCAGGAAGGAACTTGGGGTGCCAGAAATCTCTGGGGTGGCCTTGGGCTCTTGAGGCCCCCTGAGAAGCCTGCTGGGGCCCTCTTTCCCAGCAGGGAGGCCCTGAGGTTCAGCAGCCTGGGTCAGAGGCTGTGTCCATGACCAAGCCACACCTCTTGACTTCCCTGACATGGGGCCAGCAGGGTCACAGGACTTTCAGAAAGGCTCCCAGAGAAGCCAGAGGCGATGTCCCAGGATAGGCAGGGACACGTGGGTGACTGTGAGAGCTGACTGTTTTGGGGCCCAGGGACGGGCAAGCTGGCCGATCCTGCGAGACTGGCTTTGTGATTCTGGGTGATGGTTGATGCCCCTGGTCACAGTCTTGCCCATCTGTAAAGTGGCAGTGCAGCCAGCTGCTTTCCTTAGCTGCTGTTGAGTGAGATGGACAGCCCAGGAGGTGTGTGTGTTTCCCAAGTACTGTGTCTCTGCCAGGCCACTGTCACTCTAAAGAGGCCCTGGGACCAGCTCTGTGAGCAGTGTGCATGCAGGGGGCCCCAGCTGTCAAGGAAGTAGCCTATAGGCTTGGGACAGGACACTCATGGCAAACCGCAGGACAGCGTCCCTCCCAGACCCCTCCACCAGCCCAGAGGAAGCCCTTTAGGGGCTTTAAGCACACTGGAGGCAGAGGGACGTTTTCTAGTGGGAGTTCCCCGGCTTTCACTTTTCCCCTCTGCAGGTGTTTATGGCTTCCTGACCTTCGGGACAGAAGTTTCTGCTGACATCTTGATGTCCTACCCCGGCGACAACACGGCTGTCATCGTTGCCCGGGTCTTCTTTGCCATCTCCGTCGTGACTGTCTACCCCATTGTGCTCTTTCTGGGTCGGTGAGTCCTGGCCGAGGGCAGGGGTGTCCCCATGACACACAGGGGTGCTGCCGGTCTCCCTATGGCACATGCTAACTTGACACGGGGCACAGAAAGCTTAGGCAGTCCACCTGTTGCTGCCCACACCGCCTCCCCGCCCTCTCCATGCTGCTGGCTGCCCAGGCCTGGGGGTGGTAGAGCAGCCAAGGGTGTGGAGCAAGAGCCCTGCTGGGTGTCACACAGGGGCTGGGGAGGCTGGCAGCTGGCGGATTCCGGCTGCAGCCCCGGGTACCCATGTGTGTCTGTGACTGTGTGGCCTACAGGTGTGTGATGCAGGATTTCTGGAGGAGGAGCTGCTGTGGGGCACAGGGGCCACCGGTGCTGGCTGACCCCTCAGGGCCATGGGTTCGGGTGCCACTGACTGTCCTGTGGGTGGCTGGGACGCTCACCATGGCCCTGTTCCTGCCCGACCTCAGCAAGATCATTGGTATCATTGGCGGTGTGAGCGCCTTCTTCATCTTCATCTTCCCAGGTGAGGGGTGCACCGTGGCTGCCTGCCTGCCGGTCCCTGGCTGGGTGGGCTCTGTACGGAGCCCCTGCTGCATGGGGCTCAAGATTTGGAGGTGGGAGCCCGTGGGGATGGGACTAGGGTCCTACTTGGCTGCCTGGTCTCTGAGTTGGGCCCGACTCTGCTTGAGCCACTCACCAGCCCTTCATGGGTGCGTCGGTACGAGGTATGGTCGAAAACTACAGTAAAAGTTGACATCTTAAAAACATTACTACACTAAAAGACACATTGCCACAAATCCGCTCAAAATCCTGCCCTCACTTGGAGCACACCCATCTCATCAGTCTTGCTACTGCCCGAGGCAGTTCTGGAAGTTGTCTTCTATGTCTTTAGTTGTGTTGCATGGTTGCCTTAATGTCCTGAATTGATTCAGATGTTCCCTTTGGGTCATTTTGACTTTGGGGCAGAGAAAGAGTCCTGCGCTGTCAGGCCTGGGGAATAAGGTGGGTGAGGACGCGGTTGTGGTTTATAAGCTGCCTTTCCACTGGATGGCACTTTGCTGCTGCAGTCATGTATTTTTTTATCACTCATGGAAGTGGACTTCCAGAGCTGCCTAGAGAGTGGCGAGAGTGATGGGTGCGTGTGTTCGAAGCGAGGAGGAGAGTTTTGAGGGGGCTTCCTGGCAATGTGCCTGTTAAATATTCGCCAGGTAGTTCCACCACCCCTTATATCAGCCCATCCGACAGGAGAAAGCTGGGGAGGAGGCGGGTATAGGAGGGGGCTGGGCCACAACGTTGTCTGCCCTCACACCGCGCCCTTCTGCTGCAGGACTTGGGTGCATTTCTTTCTTTAACGTGGGTGTATACACCATACCTGGGTCACAATGTACGTGGCAAGTCTCCCCTGCCCCTGCCCCTGCCCCTGCCCCAGGCCCTGGAGAGCCTACACCACTTTCTGACACAGTTCTAGTGTCAGTGAGCTATGCTGAGAAGTTCCAAGCTGCAGACCACCAAGGGCAAAGCAAGGACAGGTGTCCCAGGGACGCAGCATGCAGTACTTGCTCCTCGGGTAGACCCCGCTGCGAGAGTTGCACTATCCATCAGGCATTGACCTTGGGAGACCTGCAGCCAGGTGTCCTAGGGGCCCCAACTTAGCTCTGCTGGCACATGGGGGCAGTAGGTGCCCAATGGAAAGCTTGCCAAGCAGCTTTGGAGGCTTTGGAAAGGTTTCCCAAACCCACATGGGAAAATGAGACAGGATTCAGGGGCCCCAGTCTGGGGTGTGGCTCAGTGCTAGAGCACTTCCCTGGCAGGCATCAGGTCTTGGGTTCAAGCCCTAACACTGCTGGAAAAAAAAAGATTCAGGGCCCCAGTAAGTGGACAACAAGGGCTTCCTCAGCAGCCTTGGGGAGAACCCATGGAATGGGGAGAAGCGAGTGAGAGGGCTCACTAACATCAGAATACGAAAAGCAGCACTGCAGAAGATTCAAGGGTCGCCGAGACCCCAGGATCATCTCAGACAGCCTGGGAGGCAGTGCTGCATGGGATTAGGGAAGGGAAGATGGGAGGGGAGTGCTGGCCTTTGCTTGGGCTCTGGGGAGAGCATTCCTGGGCCCCCTCACATCTCCCTTGGCCCCTGGGGCCCATGCTGGCTGGTACCTTTGGATGCCAGCTCTTGCCAGGCGGGGAGGCTGCAAGGTGCTGGGCCAGCCACCTGGCTTGTGTCCGAGCAGGGCTATTTAAAATATAACAATAAAACCAGAGGATGGGAAGGAGGAGAAGGTGGCAGCTGACAGGAGTAGGCAGCAGCTCGCACCGTTTCTGCAGATTGCCAGGGTGGGCCATTGATGCTATCTCTTAAAGACTGCGGCTGGGGAGGCCACATGGTTACTGGCCTCTGACCAGGTGCTCACAGAGTGCTGAACTGGGTTCACCTCCAGTCCTCTAACTACAGGCTGTGCCACTTAGCTAGCGTGCTGAGCAGTGGGTCTCCTGAGTTCCCTGCAGGGTTATGGTGGCTCTCAGCTACAGCTTTGCCTCGCCTTGGCCTGGTAAGAAGGCTGCGTGACCTTGTGTCTTCTTCCCAGGTCTGTGCCTCATCTGTGCTGTGGATGTGGAGCCTATAGGACCAAGAGTCAAGTGAGTGTCCCCAGGATGGGGGTGGCAACTGGGCCAGGAGTGAAGCTGCTCCTGTCCTGTAGATGAGGGACCAAAGGCTGCCCTGGGAGGGGGCTTGCCCACACAGTGAGATGACATCTATGTTGTCAGGACATCTGGCCAGTGACACTCGGTCCAGGGTTCTGTCAACGCCTTCTTCCCTGGAGTGTCTTTGGCTGGAACTTTCTGTGGCTCTGGGGTCTCCCTAGCTTTGGGAGCCCACAAATGGTGAATCTTCCTCCCTCCTCATTACCTGGTACGGACCTAGGGCAGGAGCATGTATGCGGAGGTGCTGGGCACCAGACCCCAGGTTCTGTGCTGTGTTGTTGCAGCAGCAGGCTTGCTGGTGTCCTGCATGCTGGGCCCCATGACAGACCCAGTTATGTGCTTGTCTGCTTACCCTTCCAGGAGCCTCTGCCCTGCAGGGGCCTGGTAAGGTCAGGGGCTCAGCCCAGGCCCATGGATCTGAGGTCCTATGCTGCCTGCCTCCCACATCCCCTTCCCACAGATGTGGAAGAGGCTGGGACAGGTAGAGAGGCTGTGTCAGTTTTCTGGGGCCACAGTAACAAATTGCCACCTGCTGAAGGGCTTAGCACAACAGAAATTTGTTCTCCCCATTCTAGAGCTGCAGTCCAGAGGCTGAAGTGAGGCTGTCCCCACACCTGGCGCTCCTGGGCTTGCGACTGCCTCACTTGAGTCTGCCTCTGTCCTCAGGGGTCTTTCTGTTTCTCCTCTCAAATCCCCCATGGCCTTTCTCATAGAAGGGCACAGTCAGTTGACCTAGGGCCTGCTACAAATCCAGAGCGATCGCACCATCTTGCACTTCATTATGAATCTGCAAGGACCTGTTACCAAATAAGGATACTCCCGGTCCCAGGCTGGGAATCGGGGGCACTTCAGTCCCCTGTGGATGCCTAGGTCCCAGCAGTGTGGCCCTGAGTCCCAGCTGCAGGCCTGCACCCTGTGTCCTCTGGTCCCCCAGCCCCATTGTCCCCATGCCTGTTTCTCTGAAGGAGCAGCTGTGGCATGGCTCCCTAGTGGACTAAGAAGGATGTTCTTTCTGGATGTCCCTAAGCTTCACTTGGGCTCCCAGCGGGCCCTGCGTCTGGTGCACAAAGTAGCTTTGGCATCCCCTGGAGTGCTCCTTGAAATTTTGGGGGAGTATAGTACTGGGGGTTGAACCCAGGGCTTTGCATGGAGCTGCATCCTTAGGGGGATATAGAACTAGAGATTGGACCCAGGGCTTTGCACTGAGCTACATCCTTGGGATAGAGAACTGGGGATTGGACCCAGGGCTTTGCACAGAGCTGCATCTTTGGGGGGGTATAGTACTGGGGATTGAACGCAGGGCTTTGCACTGAGCTACATCCTCAGCCCTTTTTTATTTGAGACAGGTTCTTGCTAAGTTGGTAAGTTACCCTGGGAAGGGGCTTGTCCACATGGTGAGATGACATCTGTGTTGTTAGGACACCTGGTCAGCAACACTTGGCCCTGGATCCTGTCAGTGGGGAGTGTCCCTGCCCTAAGTTGGCTGGGCTCAAACTTTGGATCCTCCTGCCTCAGCCTCCAGAGGGATGGGATTACAGGCATGTGTTACCGTGCCTACCCATTCTCCTCGGAACCTTGCTGTGTGGGCTTCCCTCTGGGACCCAGCTCACCAGCTTGTATCCAGGAACCTTCAAGGTGGGTTCTCCTGTAA
Organism: Dinomys branickii; assembly: GCA_004027595.1. Lineage (NCBI taxonomy): Eukaryota > Metazoa > Chordata > Mammalia > Rodentia > Dinomyidae > Dinomys > Dinomys branickii. Next base: position 105,467 of record PVLD010003971.1, read on the forward strand.
CCACCCTCAGTCCTGCTCCCTGGTGTGGCTCCTCGGGGCACTGTGGCTGGGTCACCTCTGTCCTGTGGGACACTGCGCTGCCATGTGACAGCCAGCACAGTGGTGGATGCCCTCACGGGGGTCCCCTGCCCTCTGTTCATGGGCTCTGTGGTCTCTCTGGCAGCCCTGCAGTTTGGTGGCAATCGTGTCATCACTGTCGTCTTCTCAGCCGCACTGGTTGTCTAGGAAGCTTGTGCCTGTGGCCTTGGTGGCCCGAGTCCCTGCTGGCCGTGCTCCCTACCCGCTCCTGGGCAGCTGCCAGGATGTACGTGGTAAGCGATGGAGCGGGCTTTTGAAAAAGGCTCGAGTCCTTCGTTTGCCATTGTCTCAGAGACCATCTCTCCAGGGCAGGGAAATGTCGGGACTTTTCCAGATCTGCAACTGCAGATTTGGCTGCACACCACAGGTTGTCCACGCATGCACAGCCCACAACGTGCTGACGCTGGCTTTGTGTCTTGGCAGGTGCTGCCTGGAGGCCTGGGGCGTGGTCTCGGCGCTGGTGGGCACCTTCATCTTCGGACAGAGCACTGTAGCCGCCATCCTGGAGCTTGTCTGAGGGTCCTCTGCCAGCGTCCGGCTCGAGAGGAGACTGGCGTGGTTGCTGTTAGTGTTAAGATGCCGGAGCATGGACTCTGCCTCCCACAGCTCGGTGGGTCTGCCTCTCCCAGGGGTTCTAGGTTCACCAACAGAAACTCGGTGCTGCACAGAATCGGGGTGCGGCAGGGCTGCGCCCCACCCTTGGAGGCACCTTCCTGCCTCTTCCTGCTTCTCATGGGTGCCGGGGCCCTGGAGACCCCATTCTCTGCTCTCATCTTCACCTGGCGGCCTCTCTGGGCGCCTGTGTCCGGATTCCCCCTTCTTGTAAGAACACTGGGCATTCGTTTATGCGGCAGCCTAGTTTAGTGTGTTGGCATCTGCACTTAACTGTAGCTAATCTTAATCACTCCAGATATGCAAGAGTCCAGTTTCCAAGTAGGGCCATGTTCACTGGGTCCCCGGGTTAGGGCTTCAACTTCTCTTCCTGTGGATATAGCTCACTCCTTAATAGAGATGCAGAGAACATGGCTTTGGGGTACTGGGGTCAATGCTACCAGCTGAGCACAATGGGTGGGGCCCAGCAGGAGGCCGGGGGTGTCCCTTGCAATGGCAGTGCTCTAGGGCTGGCTCGCAATTCTGCCTAGACCAGCAGATCCCAGTGTGATGGCTCAGATCTAAAATACCGCTCCCAAAGTTTGGGGCCCTATGCTCACCAGTGGGTTCATCTACTGCTGAGATCACGGCTACACGTGCTGTTCGAAGGGCCCCTGGCTGGAGATGGTCACAGGGGATGTAAACTGGAAGAATGTGGTTCCTTCTCTTTCTGCTTCCCAGCTACCACGGCTCGAGCCTCTTCCCTCTGCCAGGCCATTTCTGTCTTAGAGCCAGCCAGCCATGACTGCCTATTAAAGCTGTGAATCACAATAGACCTGTCCTCCTTTAGGTTGTGGACATGGGGTATTGTGTCCTGGTGACAGAAAGTTGACTGACACACCCAGGGAGGTGTATGCCCGGGACAGGCCTGTGCCCCTTTGCCCTCTGGCTCGCTGTGCCCAGAGAGCCTAGAGGCCAAGGGGACCATGTGCCCTGTAGTCCTCGCCCGACCCTACACTGACACTGCACAGCTGTCACACCTGTGGCAGAGGGCAAGAAGGGACAGAGGGTCATTGCCAAGGCCTCAGAACGGGGAGCAGTGGCAGTGGGAAGGGACCCATCTGTTCCCATGTCAGCGTATACCTGCCGTTAACCCTGCCTGGGGCATATCCTGGATGTCGCTGAACTCAACCACCTTTTCTGCCTCGGGTTCCCCATCCTAGAAGCCGGTGAGGTGACAGGGAGAGTAAAGTTGACGATTCTGACACCATTCTCATGCACGCAGCAAGCCTGGCCCTAAGCCAGGCCCTTTCTGTTTATATCCTGTGCTGTGTCTGGGACCATGTGAGGTTGCCAATGATAGGTCCAATTTTTTTTTTCCAGCCCATCCACATGCATGAATTTTTAAAAAATGGTGGTAAATCTGCATACCATAACATTTGCTCAGTAGTTTCCTGTAGGCTCACAGGGTTGTGTCTGTTCCCAGCATGCTTTCATCACCCCAAGATCACCCCTCAGCCCCAGGCGGCAGAAGTTTGCTTTCAGCCTCTGTGGTTTGCCTGCCTCAGCTTCCTATAGACAGGCTCCCATGGTGCGAGGTTCTGCGTGTGGCTCCCTGGATGTCACACCGTGCTTCTAGACATGTGCATCTCGCAGGTGAAGCCACTGAGACCCAGCAAAGCCAAGGCTGCCTGTCCTGCAAGGCACAGAGCTGAGATCAGAGCCAGTTTGGGGCTGAATTCTGTTGCCCACGGTGCCTCGCTCCACCTCGAGGAGGGGCTGTGGGCCTGGACAGTGGGCCTGGCCTGGGGGAGGGGAGGCGCCCTGGGCCAGCCTTCATCCAGGCCACAGGCAGGTGGGGGCTTCGGCAGAGCTGCTGCTGTCCCTTCTCCCCAGCTGCTGCACCATGGCCTGCCACAGGCCCTGTTCAGCAGCCCGCATCCCCCCAGGCAGGGCCCTGGGGAGCAGAACCGCGCAGGGCAGCATGGCTTTGATGGCGGTTCATCACCGCAGCCTGGGCCCGTGGGCAGGCGGTCTCCCATTTATTATTGATGTCCCGTCTGCTTCCTGAAAGGCTTGTGGGCTGGCGGGGAGGGCTGCGCAGGGCTGGAACCATTCAAGTTGTCCTGGGAGACAGAGTGGTGCAGGCAGCGTCCTGCCCCAAGGGAGGCCATGAGTCTTAGGGAACTGACACTTTTCTAACATTTGGCACCTTAGCAGTATCTGCAGCAGGCTCACTGTGTGTTTTTGTTAATTTGAGTGCTCGTGACTCAGCCTCGCACACAGTGGGGACCCAGGCAGCTTGATTTCCAGAAAACCCAGGATGAGAGTGGTACAGGAACACCGAGGTTCCTTGTGGCCGAGAGGGAAACTATGGCCATTTGAAGCTTCACCTAGAAGCAGGAAAGCCCATCAGGACCAAAGTGGTCTGAAGAAGGGACAAGGAGGGCTCTTTTAGGGATGGCTGAATTTCACTCTGGGGACACAGGTTTTCATCCTGTGAGCTGCACATTATCCACCGTAATGCAAGGACACAGTGGGGTGTGTTCAGGAACACGGACTCCGCTGTTCAGCCTGCGGAAGGGCCTGTCCTGCTCAAGTGCCACGTGGTCCCCTCAAGGCCTAGATTGTGGCAAGACGCAGGAAGGGTGCAAGCGGTGCCCTTGGGCAGGTGGTGCTTGGGGCTGCGGTGTGTGCACTGGGCCGGTAGCATCCGAGCGTCCGCTCTGCTGCTTTCCAGTGGTGCGTCCTCAGGGGAGCCCAGGCCCTCTACACACGGTGCCTGTCCCCAGGTCACCAGCCTCTATGCTGTCCCTGGCCTCGGCGTCCCTCCTCTAGCCATGGCTTCTATCTTCCTTGCCCTCCGAGTCCCACCCAGGCAAGCCCTGAGGATGAGCTTAGGGCCACCTGCGATGCTTTTGCCAGAAGCCTGGCCTGTCACAAGCTGCAGGTCAGTGGTGACAACGCTACTTGCGTGTGGAGACTCCTGTGTCTCAGCTCACCACTTCCAGCATGGCCAGGTGACACTTCGCATGGGAAGGACCTGTGCTCTTACCCCGGGAATTGCGGGCTGGTGGGCGCCCCACCCCAGGGTAATAGCTGCCGGCAGACTCAGTGGCCCAGCCCAGTGCTTCTGGCCTTGCAACCACAGCTCTAGCTGTGTCCCTCCCACAGGCATGCTGGGCTTGGGACAGGGTCCCACAAGGATGTGGCTGGCGCAGCTGGACTCAGGTGGGCAGCCACTGTGGGTAGACTGGTGAACTTTTGAAAAGTGCAGAGAAATTCATGTGACACAAGACTTGGATACAATCTGCGGTATCTGTGTATCAGTGAAGATGCAGCCCTGTCCCCTCTGGCTCAAAACCTTTCCATCTGCCTAGGTAGCCCTGGGCCCCCAATCCACACCTGTCTGCAGAGCTGCCTGCTATGGACATTCCTGTAATTGCAGTCACATATTATGGAGCTCCCACCCAGCGCCCCTTTCAGCAGGGCCATCTCCTGTGCCATGCTGCTACGCTTCACACCTTTTTATAGCTAAATGTAGCTCTTCCTCCTTTGAGCCCACACTGTGTGGGTTTTGGGGCCCACCACCCTGGAATCTCCTGTACATAGCAGTGCAGCGTCCATGTGTAACCTGCACAGCTCTGCAAGGTGACACACGCCACCTGACACAGTGTACATGGTCATGAGGCTGCCCTATGCAGGACATGAAGGCTGGGAAAGCCTGTACCAGCTCAGTACAGAGTGGCCACTGCAGGCCTAGCTGGGCCCAACTGCGTAGTTCAGGTCAGCTTGAGTGAACCCACAGCTGAGGGACCCGTGAGTGCAGAGGGCTGGAGTGGGCAGGGTAGTCTACTGCATGGTGTGTGTCTGTCACTCGCTGACAGATGTGAGCTGGGTCTGCCTTTTGGCTGCTGTGGCCTGCACGGCAGACATGGGGCAGAAGCACTTGTGTCAGGCCCTTTGCATTCTCCCTCTTTGCAGTATCCCTCCGGGAGCACAGCTGCTGAGTTGTGGGCAGTTTTTTGAGGAAGCTGATGTGGATATTAACGTGGAGCCAGGGATTGGTGACATGTGGTAGGTAGTTCAGCACAGGGTGGGGGTACATGGGCCTGGTTTGGGATGTGACCTTATATGCTGTGTGACTCTGGGGAGTTGCTCACCTCTCTGTGTCTCATCTCTCCTGTCAGGTACAGGATGGTATAGTGTGTGCAGGGTGAAGGCCCGTGTGAGCTAGGTCTGTGTCTGGCTCTGGAGTGGGGGGTTGAGAGTGAGCTATGCTGGGTATAGTTGAGACCTGTGCTTGCAGAGCTGCTCCCACCTGCGGTGATGCCAACCTGTGAGAGCAGGCAGGTGAATATAGGGAGGGGCACAGGGTGCACCATTGGGGCTGCTCAGTTGTACCCCAAAGATCTCCAGCTCCTGAGAACAAGGTTTTTAAAATTCACATGCCCAGGGAAGGTAGCAGCCTCAGGAGTGTGCAGTCAGCACGTCCTGACCTTTTCAGACCCCTCACAGTGGCAGCAGGACCTAAGGGGGTTAGGGACTGATCAAGGGGAGAGGGGCTTCCAGGGCAGGATAGTGTGGGGGGCAAGTACAGCGTGAAGTCACTGGTGATATGCTTCCTGGGGCCACTGGGAGGAGCTGGAAGAGGCATGCTCAGGTCCACTCCCTGGGGCTCCTCAGTCCTCCCATCCCGGCCACCCCAGCAGGAGACGGACCCGCCACTCTTGCCTCTGCCTGGTCCCTTGAGACTTCTGTGGTAGTCTTTCCTCCTAACAGGCCAGAGGGTTGGGAGAGTACACCACATAGCTTCCTCAATAGGACCTGGGATGTCACTAAGTACAGAGCTGGGTCCCTTGGCTTGTGGGAACTGCAGAATTCCAGGTGTGTGGCAGAAGGTGGCACCTGCTGTGAGGTCTGCCCTGCACCCTGGCTCCTAGGCAGCCACCACCAAGGCACTAGGTGTCCTGGCTGAGAAGCGTGTGTGCCTCCCAGGGGCTCAACTGCTGAACTCAGCCCTGGGCCGTCTCAGGGGTCCCTGATCTCTGGAATGGGGCTGAGCTTCTGTCAACACACCTATGCCATAGAGCGGTTACCACCCCATTGTACAGCTAAGAACACCAAGGGCCTGGGAGGCCCAGTTCAGCTTCCACAGCAACCCAGGGGCTGACAGGCCCCACCCCCAACAGCTTCACCCCTCAGCAATGAGACAGTGCAGCAGCCCACGGCCGGTCCTGACTGAAGTTTATTTGGCACTCATGCCAGTGGTGGCAGTCTGCTGGGCATGGCCCTGGCTACATGGGCTCTACTGCTGTCTGTGGGTTTGGCTGAGGCCAAGGTTGGGCACTACGGGGTCACAGCTCCTACTGGACAGAGGAGTGGCAGCAGGGGGAGGTGTGGGCTGTCTGTCATCCTGCCGATCCTGGGCCCTATGCGCAGGGGGCGTGCGCCCTGTCACCACCCTGTGGACTCAGCAGGACCCAGTGAGCATGCTGCTCTGCCCCCTCAGGGAGGGCAGAGGCAGGGTGGGACCCTCCTGCATGTCCAACAGAGGGCAAGCACATTCCCTTTTAGAAGTATGTTGAAAAGACAGCTGTGTACCAAAGTGTCTAGAAAAGAAGGGTGCCACTTAGGAGAGGAGGGCAGGGTGTCGGGCTCTTCTGCAGGGCTCAGGGCGGTGGTCAGTCTCGGCCCACAGTGCACCAAGCGGCTGGAGCAGGAGAGAGAGGTTAGGGGGCCTTCCTGGGGACGCTGGCCCCTTCCCTGTACAGTGGGGGAGGTAGAGGGTGGCACTGCTCCCCTGCCCCGCTGCCCCTGGAACCATCTGCTTCCCATCTGGTGCAGGGCAGAAGCACAGTTCCTGTGGGTACACACCCTTCCAGCTGGTGCCAACTCTGTGCCACGCCAGGGCTGGCCTGACACAGGGGGAGGCTGCAGGGGAGTCTCGAACAGAGCCAGGCTTTGGGGCCTCGTGTGGTCTCCCGGGTGACTGGTATAGCCAGGCCGTGAAGGCTTGTGGGGGCCCACAGAGGGGTCTTGGACGCTGCTCTGGGGTTTTTTGGATGTCTTCAGTCTGTGCTGGGTGCATCGCCCCAGGGTCCGTCCCTGAGACCTACTCTGTAGCTGTCAGACCATGCGGTGGCTCTGTCTCTGCCCTATGTGCACACCTGGCCTTGATGGCGGGAGCTCGCATCTGGGACATGGCTGGGTGGGAAGGCACACAGTCCTTACAGGTCAGGGTCATCTCTAGAGGGCTCTTCTCCTGGACAGCAAGGCCCCACCCCCTCGCTGGGCCTGGCCCTCTACCTGGAACAGAGATCCGGGACAGTGCCTCTGGCTGGCTCAGCGTGTCCACCTTGACGTGCCGGAAAGCCCTGCACACGGGGCTCTGCAAGTGCCTGTAACAGGGCATGGTCAGTTGTGGGGAGAGGTAGGAGACGAAACAGCATGGGGCATCACAGTGGGAGTAAGACTCTGGCCCCCGGGGCCTTCCTGCCCACAGGGCTCTGGAGCTGGGACTGCCGTTTACCCAGTGGCTAGGCTGGGACTAACTTGGGGTGGAAGCCCCTGGAGCTGAGCGCTTAGATGCTTGCCCCAAGAATGCCGGACTGTGCACAGGTCTGGCCAGATTCGGTCCCTGTGGTCACTCCTTTCCCCCTGCAGGGCCACAGCCTAATGGTCACTGAGTGGGTACCAGGGAGGCTGGGAGCCACCCCCATCTGTGCCTCAGCTGCCAGAGCCAGGTGGCGTGTGGTGACCCAGCAACCTCAGGACTGCTGCTGGCAAGTCCTGGCTCCAGCCGGGCAGGGCCTCTGGATACGCTCTGAGCAGGGATGGAGTCCCCACTGTGCCTGGAAACTCAATTGGCGGTGAGGCTCCGGGATTGAGCAACGGGTCACATCTGAGTTGTGGCATCTCTAAGTGTCCTGGGCACTGCGGGATGCTCGGTAAGGCAAAGCCTCTGCCCTCAACAGCAGGATCAGGCATGGGAAGGTGCCTCGAGATACAGGGGAAACCCCGAGGGCTTCCTGGAAGAGGGCACGAGAACTGCACGACAGGGAGCTGAGAAGGGCAGAGGGGCTTGGAAAGCAGAGTGGTTTTCACACGCCCCATGGCTCCAGTAGGGTGAAGGGCAGAGAGCGGCTCACTCTGCTGCTGCTGCTGCTGAACCTGGTAGCTGGACTGGGGAGCACCATCCCGCCATCTCCTCTGTAACAGTCCTCTGGGTCAAGGACGGGGTGCACCCACCTCTTCCACTCCTCCTCGGTCTCCCAGAACTCATAGACCACAAAGGTGAAGCCATCAGCTAGCCTCACTGCGGCGATGCTGCAGGGGAGAGAAGGGGGGCTGGGGTTCACTGTAGAGACCCGTTGCAGCCTGCGCGGGCAGTTCCCAGGTGGTGCTAGGGCTGCTCAGGCGACAGAGGCCCCCTCCAAGGTCATAGCATCTGGGCGATGCTCCTGGCTGCATCTCCTCTTCCACACGTGGGGCAGCAGTGCACCCCCAAGCCCTCTGTTGGGGCTGAGTGCTGGGCTGGCTAAGTCTGGGCTGGGCCACACAGGACGAGGCAGGGAGATGAGGCCACCATGGGCTTTCACTCAGCACGTGGTCCCTGCTGGGGACCTCAAGCCCATGCCCTCTGCCAGCCCCCAGCGCCAGGCAAAGGTCATCACGAGCTCCTGGGATTGCCTACATTTGGTTACTGAGGTAGGATGAAAGCCAGCATGGTGACAGCACTTGCTTAACTGACATTCAAAGCCCTTTTGGGAGGACAGATGCCTGTGGCCGGGCAGGAAGACTGAAGCAGACGTGGGTTTTGGGAGGACATGCGTCACTCAACACACAGGCATGGGACCCCCTCCTCTGTGGGTCCCGTGGCTGCACAGCTGCCGTCAGGTGGTCCTGTCCTAGCAGCAGGGCTAGGGTCAGTGGGGTGCATAGAACGAACAATAAAAGGAAGGTGAACAAAGGTAGACCTGAGGGTACCAAGAGCTCGGCATGCGGTGGCAGCCACGGCAGCCTGGGTCACCCTTCTCGCAGGGAGGGGCACTGTGGGGGTGGGCTGGGGTGGAGCTCCATGGTACAGCACTTGTCTGGCATGTACAAGGGCTGGGTTCAATCCCTAGCACCATGAAACCAAAAGCACCATCTCTACACTGCTGGGCCAAGTGCCATCCTTAGCCAGCCGTGTTGGCAGCCTGGAGCCTGGAGTCCAGACTGCCTGTACCACTGCCTGCCCGCTCATCCGCTATACCAGCCCCATCTGTCCAGACTGCTGTGCTGCCTCTGTCCCCTCTACCTCACCACTGTGAAGCCAGAGTCTGTCCCCACTGCCTGCCAACAACCCCTCGTTCATGGGGTGACCACGACGTTCCTCCCAGTGCACCCAGCCCACCTGCACGTTGCAGAGCAAGGATAACCTGGCTCCTTACAGACTGACCCCACCCATCCTGCTCAGCAGGAGCAGGTCCTGTTGTCAGCCCTGGCCCTCTTTGTCGTTACTCTGGCCATACCACTGCTTGCTCGTCCCCAAACATGTGGAAGTGGCCACCCTGACCTGACACCTCTACCTGCAGCGGCAGCCACCCCAGACCCCCTGGGGGATTCTATTCCTCCCAGTATTAAACATTCTGTAGAGCAGCTTGACCTGCCTGTTTGCCAGCAGAGGTCCCAGCACTAGGACAAATGAACATATGAAGGGGAAAATGAGGCACAGGGCCAGAACAGGCCCCAGAGCCAGCTGTGAAGAGGGCAAGTTCGGGCTCAGGCCATCAGCAGAAAGGGCATAGGGCTGCTGTCTGCCACTGACCCTTGGGGGTGGTGCCAGCTCAGCTTTGTTAAGAAGGATGCAGGCTCTCAGTGGGAGGGTCTGTGACAGCTCCCACATCCCAACGGCTCTGCGTGGACCAGCCGCGAGGGGCAGAGTGGTGGCTGCCACTTCTCAGGCATTTCCCTCCTCTGTGTCCTTCCTCGTTTATTACGGTGTGCGCCACAGGCCAGGCCCAGTGCTGCGTGACCTTTAGTTTCCTAACCTAGCCAGATGAGCATGCTGTCACCTGCCCTATGCTTGCTGTGGGCAGGGCACAGGCGTGGACCTGAACCTGCACTGCTGCCTGCCCGCCATCGCCCCCTCTCTGCAGCACGGCTCACTCACTGGAAGCAGGGCCTGGCTCCGGCAGTGCCCCGCAGGTACTGTCGCAAAGAGCCCAGGAACTCGCCCAGCTGCTCAGGGCACACGGCCATCTCCTGCCGGACCAGCTGCAGGTGCTGCGGACCAGAACACAGGGGAGCATGGGCACGGGGCCCCCACCAGGTCCTCTCCCCAGCCCTGCCCTAGCCCCCCAGTGCTTCCCCTCATGGGGGACAGGACAAGTAGGTCAAAATTAGAGCGAACCTCACTGCCCACACTGTATTCCCACCAGGGAAAGCTGGCTGTGGGGATGAGACCCGCAGCAGCCACGTGCACACGGCCGTTTACAGAGACTGCCTGCCTGCTGGGGCCCAGGGGTCCGCACTCTGAGAGCTCGCCCAACCCCCGCACTGCTCCACAAATTTATTTGGAGCAAAGCCCAGGCCGAGGGGCCAGGCACTGGGGCTGCGCAAGGTTCCACAGGGACTCTGAGCCACACAGAACATCCCAGCTCTTGCAGGGAAGGAAAGGCCCTCACCATGTTGGTGCCTTCATCGTCATCGGAGAGGCGCTGCTGCAGGTCAAACCAGAGGGTCTGAAACAGTGGAGCACAGAGCCACACCTGAGACACCGACACTGGCTGCCTCCAGCAGGGAAGCCTCCAGGACCCTCTCAGTTCCAGAGTACTCAGGGCACTCCAGGTCTGCACACTGGACCAAGGTTCCCAGGGCCAGGCCTTTGGACAGGGCTGCCTCTGAGGGGACTTGAGAGAGCAGCAGAAAATCCCTTGGGCACTGGCCTCTTGGGGTACAGGGGAGGCACAGAGACCCCGGCCAGTGCGGCAGGTCTTCCTGCATAAGAGGCTCCAAGTGCTCTGCTGGAGCAGGGAGGTCTGGGGGAGGCGGCAATGGGCACATGGGAGGCTCACTCCAGGACCCTAGGTGGTGTTTTGGGGGGTGGTCCTGGGGCTTGAACCCAGGGGTTTCAAAATAAGCTAGATCCCCAGCCCTTTTGAGACAGGGTCTCGAAAAATTACCCAGGTGGGATTTGAATTTGCAATCTTCCTGTCTCAGCCTCCTAAGTGCTGGGATTATAGGCATACAGCACTGTGCCCACTTTGACACTGGGTTCTTGCCACAACTGCTGATCAAAGCCCTGAGGTTCCTCATGACACTGCCAGGTGTTGCCTCTGACTCTCCATGAGTCTAATGGTCTGCCTGGGGTGCTCTGCACTGGGGCCCTCCCAGGCTCTGACGCAAAGGGTTACAAATGCACCTTATTTAATCATCTGAGTAAGAGCAGCCCCAAGTGGGCTCTGTGACAGACAGAGTTTAGGGGAACAGCAGCAGGCGTCCCTACCTGTGACTTCATGTTTGCACAAGGGGCCTCACACAGTCACTCTGAGCTGGCTTTGTGATTACAGTCTGTCCCAGAGCTGGCACTGACTTCTCTGGGACGGGCAAGGGAGGAGGATGCATTCTAAGAAGGGAAGGGGGGCCTGGCAAGGGCCAGCCTGTTTCCATCAGTTTACAAGCACGATGTGGCTCCTAGAGGTTTGGGGTGGCAACTGGCTTCTCTATAAGAGGATGAGGGGAGATGGGGTGGCACCTGAATCTGCCAACCCAGTCTGTGCACCTCTAACCTCCCATCTGAATGGGCCAGAAGGTGGCTTAGGTTCGCCTTCAGGAGCCAGGCCCTGATTGGCCTATGCTGGAGTCCAGGGCCAAGCAGAAACTGGGAGGAGGGCCCCACCCTGTCTCCAGGACTCCCAGGTGCTCTGTGGTTACTAGCCAGCATGGTTGTTAGGGCAACCAAGGAGCTAAAAATAAGCTTCAAAGAGCCTGCTTTGAAGGAGGCCCTGCTGAGTTGTTATGACAACCAGCCTCAGGGTCCCCAGAGCTGCTCCCACCCTGACGGCTAGGCCTGCGGGATCCCCCTTTGGTCCTGCCCTGCCGCCAGGCTGCAGCCTCCTCCGTTGGACTTCCCACCATCAGACTGGCCTCCCTCAGGCAGACCCTGGCTTCTGCTCCATGAATCTCTCAGAACCAACCCCCAAATCCATCAAAGCATGAGTGCCCCCTGCCAACGATGAAAAAGATGAGCTAATACCAAAAAAAGGAAATGTCACCTTGATCCTAGGCTGGTTCACGTTTATGTAGGTATAGTGGGGGTGGTGTGTGCCTATGTGCGTAGATTTTGGTAACAGAATATCTAATAATAACTGTCAACAGTGCTAATATTAAATGCTAACTAGGACAGAAGGTTCTGTGGTAAGTCATCAAGATGTCATCTTATTTAATCCTAACAACACCCCTGAGATGGGTACTACTGGCCTGATGTAGCATCACACGTAGAATCTAAGGCTCAGAGAGGGCAAGTCACTGGCCTGAGGCCAGACAGTCCCAGAATTCAAATGCCAACAGTCTGACATTCCATCCTGTCCATCTGTAAGCGTAATGCAAGCTGTCTTCCTCTTGCTCCACATGGTCACATGTACTCTACTGAGTCACAAGCCCTTCCCTGAACATGTGGCTCTGGGAAGGCTTGCTGTTTGCTGACCTCTGCTAGCTACTGCCCACCCTGCCGCTGGCCAAGGTTCCACCCAAGCTATGCTGTCCACCTCCACGTCACCTGGCTGATGCCTTTCCGGAGCTCCCTGGCCTGCCAAGCCAAGCCGCTCTGGTGCGCGCACAGGGAGGAGGGAGGCTGCATGGCAGGGGGCATGGCATGGCTCACCTTGTGCTCTAGCCTGCCGATCAGCTCTGCCAGCCGGCTGACCTGGGCCTCTAGACTCTCCTCCTTGAGGTCCCTGGGGACTAGGAAAGAACCAGGGATCCTCATGACCAGCAGGGTTGGGACTGTGGGGTATGGGGCACCCAACCACCTGGCCCAGTTCCACCTGAGCACCCTGGAAGTCGTCAGGACCCCATGCAGTGCCCCACACCGCTCACTCGCTCTCACCAGGCACAAGACTCTTCCCTGGTTCCACAGCCACAGGGGCGCAGGGAGGAGGGGGGCTTCCACACCAGCCCTCCACAGCACTGTGGCTGGGTTTTCCATGGTTCTGTCTGCAGTGAGAGGGGGAAAGTCAGCAAAGGCAGCAGCAGGGCCAGGACCACTAAGCAGCATACACATTTGTTTTTCAAACCCCAGCTGTGGGCGAAGCCGTGCTCAGAACCTACTTAAGAAGTGCGCCAGACAATGGACCCAGTCTGCATAATCAGTGAGCAGGACAGGGGCAGGGCATGGATGATTAGAGCACTGGAAGTGGTGCCTTAGCTGTGTGTGGCGGGGGGGGGGGGGGGGGGGGGGGGGGGGGGGGGGGGGGGGGGGGGGGGGGGGGGGGGGGGGGGGGGCGCTGCTGTGCATACCACAGGTGCCATCTCCTTCAATCCACACCACGGCTGAGAAGCCAGGTGCATCACGGTCCCCGTACAGCAATCTGCACACGGTGACCAGCTCCAGGAACACGGAGCAGCATGTGCGCCCCATGAGACCCCGTGGGCCCCACTGACACACCGGATCTGGTTGGTCTGCTCCTCGATGGCCTCTACCGCACTCTCCACAGAGCTGAGCAGGGACTGGATCTGACTGGCCGTCTCCTTCAGGAGGAAGCGGGTGACAAACTGGTCCACATTGCTCCCGCCCTCGTATACCTATGGAGGGAAGGGAAGGGGAAAAGGTGTGAGAGGACTTGCTCGAGGCATCGAGCAGGACTGGCCTGGGTCTGGTGTCTTTGATATGTGCGACAGTGGGGGTCTCCAGTATCCTGCATCTTGGAGGCTGCAGAGCTGGGGTCATGAACTCAGACAGCAGGGGCTGACCCCAGCTTCGCCACACACCAGCCCTGCGGCCTCTCTGAGCACGCCGGGCACTCTGAAGCATGCATGACATCGCTTAGTCCTCACGGTGAGAATGGGGCTGCTGCAGGTCTACTGTACAGAGCCGTAGTGAGGACCAAGGGCAAAGTGGGTATCAACTGCTCGGCACCATGCCAGCCACAGAGCAAGCACTCGGTGCACTGTCGGTGACGATGGTGATGGTGATGGTGATGGTGACTGGGTGGTGGTGGCTGTGCTCACAGTGGTGGTGGTGCTGGTGGAGATGAAAATGATAAAATGATAGTGGTGGTGATGAGAACGGGACGGGGATGCTGTCAGCCGTGCTGCTGAGGACAGCGATGCTGGCGGTGGCGACAGCGACCATGTGGGTGGGGAGGATGTCAGTCTCGGTGATGAGGTCGGTGGTGATGTCAGTGATAGGGGCGAGGATGAGGATGGTGGTGTCGGTAATGACTGGTGGTAGCTTTCTGTTGTTGTTTTGCTGGAAGAATGGAAATAAAGCATCAGGGAAGAAGTCACGACCTCTCCTCTTCCCCTTCTCCTCCACAGAGAATTCTGTGGGCTCCTGGGTCTTCAGGCTGCTACTCAAAGAAATGACAGGAAAGAAACAGATGCAGCTAGGCAGGTTAACCAGGCTCCTAAAGAAAGTGCCTGACTCAGGAGCAGGGAGGGGACAGAGAGGAAGACCCGACACACACCGTGGGGAGCGGCCTCTGGGCAAAGACCGCCAAGGAGGCTTTCCTGCAAGCCCTGCTCTGTGGCGTGAGGTGGAATTCTACTTTGTCACAAGATGCCGGCACTGACATCGCTTGGCTGAAATTCTTTGGCTGCAAAAGGCTTCAGTGGATGAGCACAGACTCTGGCTTCTCCAGGCCACTGAAGGAATGAAATGAAGAGGAGAACAGCCAGGCAGTGGTGGGGGCGACGGGGAGACCCTGGGCCTCAAACCTTGCACTCCTTCCTGGCTTCCTCTGCCGAGAGCCTGCCTCCCTGAGCCACCTACCCCCACGCCTTGGACTCCTGCCCAGTCCCTGGCAAGCACAGGGAAAACAGGGCTCTCAAGGAAAGCAAATTAAACCATCCATCACTCTGACTGGAAATTAATTAGTGTTAACGGCAAAATGGGAAACAGGATCAGGAGACAGAGAACCGAGGGTGGGACGCAGGGCCAAGGGAGGTATGGAGGGCACTCCCTGTGCTGACCCCCAGCCAGGGCCCTGGGGCCACCCTGGTGGACCTGGGATGTCGGCTGGAAGTGGCAGCTGATGGATTGCAGTGACTGACTTTCCTTCAGCGTTGAGAGCCGAAACCGTTCTTGACCCAGTGATCAATGGACCCGGAACGGAAATGAACAGGAAGACAAAACGTGGTAAAAAAAAAGGCTGCCGGGAAGTGCTCGGGCAGGAAAATAACCAGGGGTCAGGGCAGTGACTGACTGGACAAAGTCTGAAGACAAGTTATTTTCAAAAGAGTAGAAATGAAGCTTTAATGGACATGTCCCCTGCTGTAATGGACGCCTCGGCCTGGAGCTCAGCTCTGCAAAATTCCAGCAGGAAGGAACAGATCTACAGATTCTGCATGCAGTGAAAAAGTTACTCTGTTTGAAGGACAACAGGGAGATACTGAGAAATCCGAAGAGCTCTGAAGTCTGCCAGATGAGCCTGTGTTCTGCAAAGAATGGTGAAGAACCTCTCCTAAACCATGTGAACCGGAAGTGCAGAGAAGACCCTTGAATAGGGAAGCTGTGACTGTAAATGCTCAAATAACACACTAGCATTACAGGGGTCCAGAAATAAAAAACATTAACTGCAAGTAGTTTAATTTCTTTTCTTTTATTCTTTTTTTTTTTTTGGTACTGGGAATTGAATTCACGACCTTGTGCTTTGCAGGCAGGTGCTAGGTCACTGAGCTCTATCCCCAATAGTTTCTTTTCTATGACGCTGGGCTAAGTTAATAAACTATGAAAAAAATAACCTCACATTTCAAAAATTCCTTTATTCCATATGGAATAGAAAGTATTTTTATTAACTAAGTACAAAAATAAGATTACGAATGTTCACAGTGGTTTTTAAAGCTCACTAGTGAAGTAAAAATGGTAATTTTTACCTGCTAAGTCACAATTAACGTAACAACCATGACCATCAAAAGGAAAATTGCAAACAGGATAAAGAAAGAAAGGGAGGGAAGGATGGAAAGTCAGACAGAAGATTCATAATACAGGAGGAAGCTGGGTCTCTAAGTCTCCTGAGCTGGCGAGATGCGAGGTGGCCAGGTCCCCTCTGTCAGAACGGCACAGGGGATTTCCAAGGGCAGCCCGGCCAGCATCCTGTGAGGGAGACCGGTCAGCTGAGCAGGGCCATACAGGTCTCTACCGAGTTAGAACTGGAAAGAGGAGGTGTTCCACAGGACGGGGGTCAGGGGGTGGGGGACGACGGAAGGGCAAGAGGCACGACCCGAGGCGAGCGTGCGCTGTCGCTCCACCTGCTCAGTCTCTGACCAATCCAGCTGCTGTAGAAAGCAGTTTTGCTGAATGCCAAGAACCTCAAACTGTTTAAATTCCTTAACCTGGAAGCTCCCCAATTCTAATCATCTATTCTTAAGAAACAGAGCAAAACATGAAACCTGTAGCATACTAGTTACAGTATGGCTCGTAAGAGTAAAAACATGGCGATAACCTGATGTACATAAGAAGTGAGGGAAATAAGGAGGCTCAGGGAGGAGTCTTTAAAATGCTGCTTTTCGATGGTGTTAGCGACATGGCGGAAAAATGTCTGGATGTTAGGTGACAAAAAGAAGAAAATAAACTTTGGTAACAATAGTAAAATACGAAATACACATGGAAACATTAAGGTAGTAAATTAAAATCTCCATGGAGGTTAAGGGCCCTGGGATTAAAAGTGATCTGCAGCTTTTCTGTATGCTTTTCCCTAATTAGTACATCTTATGTATCAATATCTGTCGCTTATGTAGGAAAAACATAACACAAGAATACATATTAGGGGCTGGGGATATAGCTCAGTGGAATAAGCACCTGTCTAGCAAGCGCAGGGTCCTGAGTTCGATCCCCAGTACTGCCAAAAAAAAAAAAAAAAAAAAAAAAAAAAAAAAAAAAAAAAAAAAAAAAAAAAAAAAAGAATACATATTAAATATGGCCAAAATACATGAAGAGAATAAAACCTTTAGAAAGACAAAAATTGAATGCCAGAACACCTTAGTGTGGGAAATTGGCTTGCCATTGTCCTATAGGGCAGATGGGTCAGACAGTAATAGGATGCAAAGGACATCATCAGGAAAAAAACTATAAAAGCCTTTGAAATGGGCCCAAATGACATCCGTACAGTGTCTAGCACAGTTCTCTAGATTAAATCTTTCTGTACATGGGAGCTGTCTTTAAAACTCTGTAAAATGTACAGAATGTGTAACAGTGCAATATCGCTCCATCGCAGACATGCCTGCCGCTTCGGTGGAAACGGCTCACCACTCCTCGTGGACGGCAAGCAGCATGGTATTTATGCCCACATGCATTTCCAGGTTCTTGGCTGCCTGCACATGCATGCGCGTGCGCGCGCGCACACACACACACACACACACACACACACACACAAATATACACATGGGTCTTCTCCAAATTCTCCTCTGAGCCAGTTATAACATCTCACTGGTTCACAACCTTTGCTGTGTACATTTTATTCCTGTCCTTCTCTCTCCCCGCTTCTCTCCACCTCCTCCTCACTCCCCCTCCTTCTCTCTCTCCCTCTCTTCCTCTCTGTCCCTGTCTGTCTCTATCTCTCTATATAAATTATCTGTCAACTGCAGGTCACTGTGCACACCTGTAACCCCAGCACTCTGGGAGGCTGAGGCAAGTTTAAGCCTAGCCTGGGCAACTCAGCAATTTAACAAGACCTCGTCTCAAAATAAAAAATAAAAAGGGCTAAGGATATAGCTCAGTGCAAAAGCACTGGGTTCAAATGCCCAGTAACACCAAAATAATAATAATAATGATAAATAATAGTATCATTGTATCATTGTTATAAACACCTCCCCACAGCACCTGTCTTTTAACAGCATGTATTTCATAACAAAGAGTAGCTATTTTCAAATTTCATATTCTGCAAGCACTATCCCGCTCTTCCCTGGGATGCATGGGAGAGTTGTGCAAACAAATCTTACGCCTTGAAGATCCCTCAGAACACTGTAAGAGAGAAGAAAGCTTCCCGGCCGCTTGGTTTTATCAAACACAAGGAAATGGGGAGGGAACGAGGACACGGCAGGCTATCCTGAGAGCTAACCGGTCCGTCACACGGTGAGATCCCTGGCAGCTGTGGAAATTTCATTCAAGGGTAACTTTTTTAAATTCCAAACTTCTTTCTGTAAGAAGGAAAACCAACTCGCAGCCACTTCACATACAGACAAGAGCAAGGAAGACAGCACCACGGGCAGAAACAACACAAACACTGGGAAAAGTACCCTGAACCTTAAAGCGTCAGGCCTGAGCATCAAAACCAGCCAATCAGAGCAGGCAAAACTCTCAAAAATAAGAGATCAAAATGTAGGAAGTCTGCCAGGCACAGCGGCACACACATGCAGTCCTAGCACTGAACTAGAGGACTGCCATGAATTCGAGGCCAGCCTGGACTACACAGCGAGCCTCAAAAAAAAAAAAAGGTAGGAAATGAGACCAAATATAAAATAAAAGCTTGGCTGTCATTGTAGACACTTTATTTTATTTTCCATTGGTGCTTCTTTTAAAAGTGTCAAACTGTTTTCAATTCTTAAAAATAATCCTATATATCATGGATCGGAAAACTAAAGATGTTCAGGACAATTATTCAAAACTGTACCAAAATGGATACAAAAACCAATTCCATGTTTGAATAGAAAAGTGATTCTTGGAAGAGGAAGCTGAAGCGCACCCAGGAAACATTTAAACTGCATCCCAGCTCACTCTCAAACCATCATCCCATCTCTGTGCCCAAGGAGAGAGACAGCATGCTCGCTGAGTGACATGGATGAAGCACAATGGTAAAAGAATAATGTTCCCATGAGGGTTTATCACCGGCAGCCACGCACTGCTCAATATGAGAACCTAAAAATAGAACGCACCCCATCAATAGCTGCGGCGAAATCATCTGGTCATTTATGAAAACCAAAAAAGCACTTGAAAACATTCGCTACCACCTCCTGAGACAAAATCTTAACAAAGAGAAGGCAAGAGTATTTCTGTAACAGGCTGGAGAGAGTCTAAAATAAGCACTGGTATTAATATTGTAACGGGTGCAGAAATACCACAGAGCGGCGCATTTGGGAGCAAAAGCACAACAGGGACCCTGGCATCAGCAGGGCAAGTGGGGGCCAAACGCAACCCTGATGGGTGCTGAGAGTTTCCAGTGAGGGACACGCAGAGAGGCTCGTCCGGTAACGATGGACGGAGGTCACCACCAAGTCATAAAAGCAAAGCGGTCAACCAAAGCCAGACATATAACATCTAACCAGGGAGCTGCTTTCTGCAAACAGTAAGGCCAGCCAGGAAACTATGCCACAAAAAGAAACACTTATCACCTCTGTGAGGGCTTCCCGTGACCGACTCTACCCACACAGTGCAGTCCCTCACGCTGTGGGGCGACAGACGGGGGATGTGTTCAACGCCCTCCCATGGTGGAGAGCCATGTCCTGTTCCTGGATGTCACTGACCAAAGGCCACTGGCAGCACAGAACGGGGTTCCTGCCCCAAAACCTCCATGCAAGACTTCTGGGACGCAAAGGACGTGCTACTTGGACAGGGGGTCACTTTAAAACCGCAAGGCTCGACCTGCTGTGACTGAGACAGGGACAGTGGCGGGGTCAGCAGGAGCTCAGGATTAGGCCCAGACAGTCAGACGTGTGGTCAGAGAGGGAGTCTCGGATCCATGCAGACAGGAACTGGTGTCATTTGAAGAATGTGTGGAGTTGGTTTTAAACTATACCCGGGCACAGCCAGGAGCCTAAAGTTGAGAACAATCAGCCACCGCCGCCCTGGGCAGGCCCTACCGGGAGCAGCTCAGCCACCAGCCTCCGAGCTGCCCTTCCGGAACTTACGGCAGGAAGCTCCCTCTCCAGGAACAGGTCTGCTGTCACGGCCGAGCAGCTGGGGCGGCCTCTCAGGAGCCCGGCGGGCTGCAGCCCAGGCAGCTGCATGTCCCTCTCTGTCCCTGCAGGCCCAGGTGCCCCGCCCCTCCCTCCCTCCATCTGCCATCAGACTCGCAGGCTAAGCCTCCCCTCTTGTCACCAGTAGCCCTGACCAACTGCAACCCTGCACGTCTGACTTTCTGTGCCCGTTTCCAGAGCTGTGCAACAGGGAGATGATGCAGGTGCCCAGGCGGCCCTGAGGGGTAAGGGAGACCATGGTGCTGTGCGTGCGCGTGGCCAGCCTGCCACAGGGCCACAGGGCCACAGTACCTATGGGGACAGCTTAGCCAGAGTGGGGTAGATTTCGGCACAGCTATTGATGGGGTGTTTTATTTTTAGATTCGCATATTGAACAGTCCATGGCTGCCTGTGAGACTCTCATGGGAACATTATTCTTTTGTCATCTTGCGCCAGTGCAGTCAGGGTACAGACGCCCCGGGCCTGGAGAAGGCCCGGAGCCCCACCGTGTACTCCCTGTCCTCCTGCTGGGCAGCCAGGAGACAAGGGGGCCAGGGATTCTGGGCAGTGATGGTGGGCAGTGACTCCCAAGCGCTCCAGGTTCACTCTGGGTCTCATGTTCCAAACCAGAGCTGACCACACAGGGCCGTTCACCAAGCTGTGCCATACACATCACAGTTTATCTCAGCCCCCATGGGGTGCCCCTAGCAAGGCCCAGTGCTGCAATTTCTCATCATGGACACCCAGAAAGATATGGAACCAAACCAGAGCTCGGGCTCCAGCCCCTCAGGGTGACCCCCACCCTCACTGACCTTCTTGGTGTAGCCCATGGCCTTCAGGACAGAGTGGTTCAAGGTCTCTAGGGAGGCCAAGACATCCTCATAGTCACCCATGTGGTCCACAAAGTAATCTGGGGGAGGGCAAGCGAAGGGCAGAGGTCAAAGAGGTTCCTACTCCCACCAATCCCACTTGTGCCCACTTCCGGGTCCCTCCCTGCCCGGTTTGCCCCACCCTGCGCCCCACTGTGGCAGCTGCATGGCCAGGCACCTACCGCACAGCTCCTTGGTGTCCACGTGGCTGCGGAGAGAAGAGTCAGAGTGTCAGGCCAGTCGTGCGAGTCCCCTTCAGGGGAGGAGGTGGCAGGGCCCGCTGCCTGCTCCCTGGGACCCCACCCACTTCTGCTGACCACACAAGGAAAAGACAGGGCCCTGGTTGGGCCTGGGTTGGCCAGGAAGGGGAGAGCTGGATGGAGGTGGCCAAGACTGCTGTGGGTCCTTGAGGGCACCCATCTGCCCCTCTGCCCCACCCCGGCCTTGGCAAGTCCTGTAGAGCGCAACCCAGAAACCCTGCTGAGACTGGCAAGGCAGAGACCTCTGACTCGTGGGAATCTCTACTCCAGGCCACCAATAACTTGGGTGCCTTGCAAATTGGCTTGGTGGCAGCTCCTTGTCTAGGCTAGCTCTAGTGTTCTCAGGGCCCCCCCAAATTACTTGCTCTTCCCCAGACAGGCCCCCAGAAACTCTAGTCTTTATCCTGAATAGACCTGAGGAAAGTGACCAGGTTCCCTTGATCCCCTTGAAGGGTGGGTCAAGGAGCTCTGGCTGCCTGCTCCATGGGGAACCCCTCAGAAAGGGCAGGGGTCGGTAAGGCAGTGGGGGCACCCTCAGGCAGGCTGCAGGGGACTGGTCTGCCTGACTCTGAGTGTAGGCTCAGGCTATGACCCTGTGGGAAAGAGGTCCAAGTGGCTGCAGGTGTGGAACTGGCTGGCGTTGGGATCGGAGTTACAGTTTGGTTTAAAATGGGCTTGTGTCAGGCCACGGCTGGGGCTAGAGAAAGCACAGTCCCCGAAGTTAGGCTTAGGATCCAAACTGGAGGGAGCCAGCAGGATACAGTCACTGCCAACCTTTCACAGTCACTGTCACTCAGCACCATGCAAAGCCGAGGGTGTCCCCTTGCCTGGCCTGGCCACAATGCCCAGAACAGACACGTCTGCAGTGCCACCCCGTCCACTCCCCATGTCACCCAATAGGGAGACCAAACCCACTGGACCCCGGAGGAGCAAGCTGGGCTGGGGGCTCAGGCCTCTTGCTGCAGCAGGGACTGGAAGTAAAGGCCCCCGACCTGCACATCAGACCCACTTGGTGTTGTCCGAGTCGATGGTGTGGAAGAGGTCCTCCAGCTCCTTCTCGTTGAGGACGCCATCTGCAAAGAAGAGCTGGAACTCCTCCAGGGACAGCTTCCCGTCATCTGCAGGGGCAAAGGGGAAAGCAGCTGGCGTCTGCAGATAAGAGCTGTGATCACGACAGGCTGCACACACCCATCCAGGCAGCTCTGATTGACGTGCGCTGCAGCCCAGGGAACCCCTGCCCAGCCTCCCAGATAAACCCCATTTTATTTAATTATTACCTTTTGCAATACTGAGGATGGAACCAGGGCCTTCACACTCAGTGAAAGCCCCAATCCATTTTTTATTTTGAGACTGCTAAGTTTCTCAGGCTGGGCTTCAACTTGAGATCTCAGCCATGCAGAGTGCTGGGGTTATATGTGTTCACCACCACACCCACCCTGAGTCCCATTGTATTATTATTCTTTTTTGGTATCAGGAATTGAACTCAGGACCTTCCACTTGCCAGGCAGGTGCTTCTGCCACTGACCTGTATCCCCAGCCCCCAGAGCCCCATTTTAGATCACCCCTGCCCATCCAGCTTGTTCATAGGTTAACCACTCCAATGACTCATTCATCCACATAATTCAGAAATAGGTGACTCCCCAAGGCAGTGAATACTACCAGAGCTGGCTGGCTGGGGCTTGCTGGGGACCAGACATCTTACAGGTATTCAACACACAGAGCACCTGCTCCCTGCCAGGCAATGCTCTTATTCACTTTGCAAGACCATCAGGGGCAGCCCTGGTTAAAGCTTTAGGAACTGGCCCAATATACCACCACAGCTAAGACGGATCCAAGCCGGCGCACAGGAGCCACCATATTCTGCTGCTTCCAGCGGGTTTGTGGGAAATAATCTCCAGCCTGCCCCAAGTCCTGCTGTGGGACAGGAGCCCCCTGTGCTGGGCACAGTGCTGTCTGAACCTTGTGGGTCATGGTCAGGGTCAGACTGGACCACCAAGGGGGGCAGCTAAAGAACACGGGTAACCCTGAAGCTGCTGAGCACAGGCCCGCCCACGGCACCACCTGCTCCCCTCCAGGTTCCTTCCACACCATTGCCCATCTTCATACACCCACCCCATTTCACTGAGGGGAAACTCAGGCGCAGCAGGGCGAGGACAAACCAGTTCCCACAGCTGCAGCTTAAGCCCTGAGCCTCTAGCCACCTGGGGCCAGGCCTCCATCTCCCAGCTACACTGGGTGCTGGCATGCTCTCCTCCCTTCGTGGTGGAGCACAGTAAGAGGTCTGCCCCACATGGGGGTTGCTGGCCAAGCCTGGGCTCGGCAGACGTGTGCTGCGGCTGATCCACCATGCCTGCCCCCACACAGCAGGGGCTGTCCCAGCAGGCACCATCCCCTCCACCTCCTCCCATCTGTCCTGGCACCTTGGTCCCCTCTACACCCCAGGAGAACAGGCGGACAGGGGCCGGAGGCCCAGATCACAAAGCCATCTCAGCTGACATTTACCTAGCGTGCCTGGCAGTGAGCCTAATGAACCCCTAGAGCTAATGAGGGATCAACATCCCCGCCCAGGCCTCAGCCCAATGATCCGCACCAAGTGGGCTGGAGCCTCCACCTCCGCCTGAGGGCCCGGGCGGGGCCTTTCACAGGTGCTTCTGCTAACAAGCACCAGCAGCTGGTTCAGTGGCCTTTCAAATGCCAAGAGTCTGGCAGCTATGGCATCCTGGGGGTGTGCTGGGTGGCCTCTGCCCCTCTGCCAGCTCCTGTGCACCTTTCTGGGGTCCACACCGGCTTCTGGGCAGGGCCCTCGCTCTCACCTCCTCTAGTGTGTCTACCTCCACCGAGCTGGTCTCTGTCCCGGGAGCCTTGACAGGCCAGCCTGTTCCTTGTTCCCTCTATCTCCAAGGCCTCTGCCCTTCAACTTGTAGCTGGGCTGGGCAGAGACCACATGCCCATCTCCCGTCCCCGAGCCCACTGCCAGCCCCTCCTGTGGGCCCATTGTGGGTGTCCGTGCATCTGCTCCCACACCGGCACCGGAGTGCACACCTGTTCTCAAACCCACTTGCACACTACTTCTGTGACTGCCCACTCACTCCCATACCCACCCACGTTTTTAACTTCGGTGACCGCTCACCATCTGAAGGTGACCACCTGCCCGATGCTGGCCTGGCTCTGTTACTTGGGAAAAGCAGAGTGGCTATGCTAGAGGGGCAACTCCTGCCTTGGTGTGTGACAGGCGCTCTGTGATCCTGGGCGAGGAGCCAGACTGAAGGCAGTTGTGCGCCTCTCAGGCCCCGGCAGCCCCTGGCTCACAGAGTGAAGTGTTTTCTGTACAGTGCAGGACACAGGTGCTGGTGCTAACCCCATTTACAGACCAGGAAATGGAGGCCCCCAGTGTGATGGCTTGCTTAAAGTCAAGGCATAAGGGCTGAGTCTGCACGTGAACCCAGGCAGTGGGGCTCCAGGCTAACCCAGCACTGTCCCTGTGTAGGCCGGAGGAAGAAGCCTGCCTCAGCTCCTGTAGGCCGGGAGCCCCCTAAGTCCTTCTGGTTACAGCATGTCACGCCCACATTAACCTTGGTGACAACCGCCCAGGCTCGAGGGAATGCAGGTCCCAGGAGGAGGAGCAGGCCCGGCCTCCGTGGGGGCTGCTGGAATGGAACAGAGGTGCCCGCAGCTGTGCTCAGGGGGTGGAAGGCAGCCTGGCAGGGTCGGGGGCAACCAGAGAAGATGTCACTTGTGTGCCCAGAGGACAGGCGCCACCCCCACACCGCTGCACAAGTCAGAGGCACACACCCTAGGCACACACAGCAGGCCACAGAATCGCCATGGTCAGCCTACAGAGATGACAGCTGCAGACACTGTGGCCACACCCAGAACCCCCAATCAAGAGACAATGCCACACCCCAAGGCCAGACTTCCTACACAGCCGCACACAGCAGGGAGCTCTCGGCCAGGGCCCTGCAGAGACAGGCCCCTGCTAGCTCATGTCGAAGGCTCTTCTGGCCACGATTCTCCAAGTGCCATTTAATCTCCCCACACCCTTCTCCTACCTTTGTGCCACACAGACTCATTGCTGGTGGCTCTGCACCCTGAGGCCCAGGAGGCGGCCCAGCACCCCAGGGATGGGGTCAGGGAGGGGTCCCTCAGAATGATTCCACCCAACAGGAATCCCCAGAGGTGGGTGTGGCTGGTGCCAGACCTTGGACTCAAAAGCTCAGGGCAGTCAGCGCGGCCAGTGTTAATATTCAGGTTACAGATGGAGAAACTCAGGCCTATAGTGGAACTGTGCCTTGGCTGACGTCCACAGGGATGTGCTGAACCTGGTAATAACTGGTGATCGTGACAAAGTGCGCTGTTTTCTTCTTCTCCCCCCTGTGAGGTGTGGACCAGGCCTCGCATCTTCCCAAAGACAAAGGGCGGGAGGTGCCACGATCCCATGGCCACCCCCACGTGCTGCTCACTTGGAGAGCTGGGGCTAGGAGGACACGGCTGGGGTCTTCCATGCAGCCTGGACATGGCTCATCAGCTGGTGACCCTCAGGCATGATGCTCAAGCTCTCTGGGTCATCAGGTGCTGCCAGGGCCAGGCACTGGTGCCCACTGCCCTGGGTGCCCACACTAAGGTGTACAGGAGGCTCAGAAGGCCCCAGAGTGAGGCTGCGCTTCCTAAGGGCGGCCTCTGGGTCCCAGCCTGAGCTGTAAGCAGTCCATATGATGGAAGCACCCCAAGTACTTTGTGCCACCAGCCAGACCCCATTATCAGGAGCCTCCCAGGAGCCCCACTAGGTAGGGGCTGTTACAGATAGGGCAGCTGAGGAAAGGGCACGACTAGGCTTTCTGACTTCAGCCTGGCCCGAGTCACCTTCCCCAACTCCTTGTCCCTGCAGCCTCAGGACGGACAGGGCCTGGTCCCACTCCGCGGACCTGGGGAGGGGTATAACTCACCATTCTTGTCTGCGCGGCGAAAAATCTGTGAGAGAAAAGGGGAGTCAGGCCTGAGAGGGAGGGGCAGGCGCCCCCCAGTGGCTTCTGCCCTGTGCTGAGCCCCTCACCCCCACCTCGGGAGCGGCTGGGAAGGCTGTCCTGCTTACCAGGGGAGGAGATCCTGGGGGGGTGCTGGGGGGGCGCCCAGCCACTCCTCGGAAGGGGCCACCCCCACTCTGAGCTGCCAGCCTGCCCACGCTGATGGCAGGCGCAGGCACTGTACACTCACGCACACCCACACACAATCCTGCAGAGCCCACCAGCTCCTGCCTTGAGCCACACACCGGTGGGGTGCAGTGTCCCCTGGGGAGCCCCTTGGAGAACCCCTTTACCCTCAGGGGCCTCCCAGGGCAACTCTATCCGAATGAAGCATCCCGGGACTTGGCTAAGACAGGCTGAGGGCAACACTTCTCAGCTAGCGGCAGGAACTTTGTGGTGCTCAGGCTAAGACAGTGGTCCCTGCCCTCGTGGCTCTTGACACTTGCCTGGGGCCACACCCAGGCTGGGCCCTAGCCAGGCAACCAGTGCTAGGGCAGTGCCAGACAGTGTAGTTAAAGGTCCTGTGGCATAGATGTCCACACCTGGGGGCTGACAGGTGTTGGGCCAGGGGTACCTGCTTCGCCAGTGAGTCTGTGGCACACAGCATGTTGGGCCCACCCTGGCCCCATTAAGTCAGAATCAGTGTCAGCCTGATCTCTGGAGACTCAGTCATCCTCACCATATGGTCTGAAAAGGATCTCAGGGCATAGGCAGCCGCGGCCCAGCACAGTTGGCTTATTTCAGACGGGGAAACTGAGGCCCCCGGAGGGCAGGAAACATGCCCATTTCCAGTGCTTCTAGGACAACAGGGAGGTGTCCCAGGATCGGGGAGCCCTGCAGGACCCCCCTCCCATGTCCATGCCCACCCTGGGTCAAAGGCAAGTGCCCCCCTGCCCAGCACTCTCTGAGCCGGGGCCAGGCATCTGCTGCTGCTACAGGCTCTGGGCCATCAGGGAACCAGGGCTGGTGACAATCACCCAGAAACACTGCCTCCTCTCGGCCAAACCCTAAATCCCCTCAAAATCAAAGCCTAGACACCCACATGGCTGCTCCTGACTGGCAAGGTCAAGACTGGAGGCTCGGTCCGGCTGTCCTCTGGGCCCCCAGACCAGAGTGGTAACGACTAACGGCCAAGTTAGGCTTGGTGCAGGGGCTCCAGGCAGGCCCCGGTTCTCACCAGCCCCTCGCCGCATTTCACAGATGAAGAAATGGGGTCTCCAGACAGGGCAGTTCTCAGCCAGAGGGAGTTGGTAGGAGGGACCTCTGCCCAAGCCAGGGTTCTGGGAGGCGCAGTACTGAGTCCTGCTGTGTGTGCCTGTCTGCGTGTGCGTGTGCGTGTGCGTGTGTGAGTGCGCGCACCTCCCTGAAGCACTAGGGCCCCCCCGCATCCAGCCCATCCATGGGTTCTCGATTGAGAAAGGGAAGGGAGAGGCAGAAACCCCCTCTCCTGAAGGCACGTGTGGGGCTCACAGAAATACAGTCCCACACAAGCTGGGGCAGCCCTAGGACCCTCTCTACAATCTGATCCCAAGTTTCTTCCATCCCCTCAGCCCCTTTAGAGAGAATCTCTTGCACCCTCAGCTGCCCACCCTCACGTGGGAGACAGGTGCGCTTCCCGGGGTGAGGAGTCAGAGGGCCAACTCTGGGGTCCAGGCGAGGAGAAAGAGC